>JAHHFK020003685.1:0-287682 GCA_024533555.2 Aedes koreicus
TAAGAATTGCAAGCAAAATATCTCTCGAATAACAAAACTTGTTATTTGGGATACCTGCGAATACCTGATAGGTACTATTTTGGTATTGTGTCACTTTGATTTGGTATTCGCATAACAATTTATGGTTTTATCGTCAGGTATTTTACCTCTTAATCTGAGCTCAAAAACACCAAGGCTAGTTATCAAGTTATTCTTTCCCGCTCGGGTATCCACAAATAGTAGGGGGTAGCAATACCGTTTCATTCATCCACAATGACACTGCCACTTTCCCCATCATCTGATTCGATCCTTTCGCTTCCACTGAACTATTGGATTTTAATTAGGGCCCCACTGGTTGGTCGATCCGCTTCCTCCTCAAACAGTCGCCTTTTGACAACTTGAAACTTCAGGTCGTCCAACGTGACGCTTTGCGCTTGCGCTCGCTAAACGAAGAGTCGTATTCCTCCGGGATTTCAACGCACTGCGATCGGTAGTATACGTCGAAAAGATCCATCCCACGGTTCCAATCAAGTTGATGTTGCAGCACATCTGCATCACCAGGCAGCACTGGAGGCACAGATGGGACTTGCTCGCCAATATGACGTACTGGGAAAAGTCTTTCCAGCGAGGACACCTGCATGTACCGTCGGTTGGTAAGCTGCAGACTCAACCTACCCCTTCGGAGGCAAATGCCGCACGCGGAAATGGGCTTGATGGTTTCTACACGGGTTGAACCATTGTCAAAGCAGGCTGTGCTGGTGCTCATTATGATCGATCACTGTAGTAGTAGACGGTTACAATGTACCTTTGAGGAAGCTCACCTACAAGCTTATACCGATACGTTCAAATCATACCTAAAGGTGCGATTTTGATCGGTACCAAGCAAGAGGTAGGGTCATAAAATTCAATGTCAAACACATATGACGATGAATTATTCGTTTTGCAAACTTTACGGAAAGTGATACCTCGTGCTGGATAGCATGATTATCTGAAATGAAGTAAGGGTCAATTCTGCTTAGGATAATTCCTAAGGTTTTAGGTAGAATCAGGATCTTTTTTTTGAAATTCTACTTTGTCCAACTATGCTTAGTGAAGCAACATTCAATGAACCAAACACTTGCGCAAAAGCGTGTATCTATAAGAAATTTAACCGAAATATATGGATGAATCACTTCTCTGCTTGTTTCGGTTTTACTGGAAAGTTGCCCTTTGGCCAGTGACATGAATCGGCTACCTCCTTGATCATTTCGAATCATCCAAGAGGGTGCCCATTGGCTGTGAGGGACTATTTTCAGCTCATTTGTTCTTGTTTACTCGAATTACACCACAGAAAGTATTTAGGAAAATTACTGAGTCGAATTTAAATGGTTAAACACAAAACGATTATTCCGAATCCAACAGGTTTATAGAATGCCTTTCCAACTACAAGATATTTATTTTTGTTGTTGTTGTTGTTGTTTCGTACTTATGTGACTTTCAGCCTAAGGCTGGTTGAGCATGGTCATGAGCATGATTAACCCACCGGGGTTGTTACTCTGTCATTGTCAGATCAGCTGTCATTACACAGAGCGCCATCAGATGATGCTTGAGACTAGCATACATCCTCAATGTGTAAAAACTAGTGAACCCATACTAAGACAATGCGTGCGCCGGCCTCGCCCGAATGCAGGTGAAGAAGGGAATGGAATGGTAAGAATATGTTGACGTGATAATCGCTTTGAAGGAAGCCGAGAAATCCTCTGCACTTCCACGAGAAATCACTGGGATGTTGGATAAAATGGTTGGGTTTGCAGCAGGATCCGTTTTGGTAAACGGTAATAAGATATTTAACATACAGAGATGAACATTAAAGTTATTAAAACTTTGGCCCCGATTGAACCAACAGTAAGGATGCTGTTGGGGCCACATACATGTGCGGAGGGTTTATTTCAATGTAATACAAAAATACTAAAAAACATCGAGTTTAAGTACCATTTTAATAAGTGGTGCGATTTTTCATTTTCACTTGATGAAATCTGTTGAAAATTACTTCAGTCTAAAAATCACATTCACTCCGTGCGAGAGCTTCGGAATATGCAAATCATATTTTGTACACGAGCATATGTGCTATACTAAAAGCCTAGTACGTGCTGGTAATATTTTTATGCCAAGCCGACTTTCAAGCTGAGGAGTTTTGCCCTCATTTCTTTGACGATGACGCCGTGGATCTCGTCTGCTGCTGACTGCAAGATTTTCTTCATATTTGCCGGTTGATTGTTGAACCAAGAGCGCCATTTCTTTGTCGAAATCCTTCCCATTCGATGCATTTGGTTGTTGGTCATCGCGATATCCTTGAACAGCGAGTCTATGAACAACTGCTCGTCCATGCGAATCGTCATTTTTTTAATTCACGAGGTTTCTAGACGGGGGTGCCATTTTCGTCCAGCAAACCTACTTTCATTGCTCCCCCCGTTTGCTTTGAGCGAAAATGACGGAGTGTGTTGCCCGGATCGTAGGAAGCCTGCTCGTAGGTGCGTTTGGACGTATTGATCTGCACTTTTGGTGAGGTTCTGGTCACTAGTCCGCTTCCTAGATTCTTTTTTTTTTATCTTAGCTGAAATGTTTCAGGCTTCATTGCGTATTAATTCTACAAAGTTTTTCTGTGACACAACCACTTTTGAAAATTTCACCAACTTTAATTGGTACTGATCGGGCTCTTGCGTTTGTCTCAATGAATGGAACGCTTGTGTGACAGAAAACACTGAACGAATGAAGCTTTTGCGGAACTTCTATGACAAACTTCCCAAGTAACATTGCCAAAACCATCCTGCTTTATTAAGATTTATTAAGGTTTTATCAAAGCCACTAGAAATCAATTTGGTTTTATTATGACACCAAGAGGTGCCAATAGGTTTCATATTTTAGTGAGGTTTATGAGAACCTACACAGCTTGTTTACTACGATCTTAAAACCTCGTTTACTCAAATTCCCTTTACTCCTATCAAAGGTTTTCTTTCGACTTTATGAACTCATAAAATGCTGTTTTGAAATGCCGTTTTAGGACTCATTCATATTATCTTATTATGGTCAGTTGAAAAAGCATTTTAAAACGCTCTGGCTCCAGTAAATGCATTAAACGGCAAATTGACATTGAGGGAAGCCACAAAATAACCAAATAGTTTTAATGTAGTCATTGCGAAGATTACTTGACTTTATGGTAGAATTGTGATCTTTTTCCAATCGCCATATTGAAATATAAGAAATAATTGAAATGTGGAAAAATAAATGCACCAAATTTTATATGTAATGTAAATGAACCGTAGATCGGAGACCAATTTCTGCATTTTTTTTAGATAATCTTATTGAATTCCATCAATTTTCAAGCAATTCATGATTAATTTATCGAATATATTTGTTTAAATTTTGTGTAAATTGTTGTAAACTCGCATAATTTCCGTGGCGCATTAATTTTCGGCTCTTATCGGGCCAATATTCACCACAAAATTAAATGCGTATATGATTCGGAGCATGATACGCTGTAAAAAACTCAATTTGTTTTCGATATTTTGCTATCAAACAAAATTTCCCGCAACAGCAGACCTTTTTTCTCAGATATTAGTAGCAGTAAAGCTCAATGCATCAGAAGAGCAGAGAATCGAACAAAGCAGAACAACAAAAATCAACCACGATATCACAGTTGTGTTTGACAGCTGTGGCCATTTGGCCGTATGCTGGTTTTCATGGCAGCCAGTAGGTTTTTTGAAGGTTCTCTATCCATAGAACGTTTTCAAAATCTTTATGGTCTTATCAAGGTTTTATTAAACTGTTTTCACAACCGTCTATAGAGTGGGCCATTTTGTACAAATTTTGGCTTTAACGAAGCATAGAGGAGGTGTTGGTTGACAAAACAGTTTTGAATGTAGTTTTGTCAACAAAGCCGGGAGGAATACTATACGGCTGGAATAAAACTTTAATTGTTACTTGGGTTCAACATGGTTCATGAGTGAACCTCAAGCTCTCTCACAGAAGCATTCGTTGTTTCTAGTACAGGTATGAAAATGACACATGTGGTTCTAGAGCTTTGGACAGTGTTGATGGTTCATTTTCATCACGTCAGGTAAGATATTCTTGCACTGAAAAAAATATATTGTCTCTTTCACACTGACTTGCTGAAAAATCGCACCCCTGTTAATACATTTAAACAAACATATTCATATAGAATCCTATAAGGTACCGCGGGGCAAGTTGAAACGGTTTTTTCAAAGTTGAACTTTGAACTTCTCTAATAAAATCAGGAAAGTTATTATTTTAACTTCGATAGAGGCATTTATTAGCTCAACCTAAATCCTATTGATAAAAAAATAGTGAATCACAAAATTATTTTTGAAAAATATTTTATATTGAAAAATTAAAATTTTATATGCGTTATTTCAATTTGCCCCACATAATGGGGCAAGTTGAAACGATATGCTGTCATGAATAGGTGGTTAAGTTTTGGATGAATCAATGCATCATACACATGTGTTATGAAAGCTTAAGCCTTAAGGGCTCGTCCATAAACTACGTAGACTGATTTTCGGGGATCGTAGACCCCCCCCCACCTCCCCCTCGTAAACTTTCGTCCGTACAATTTTTTTGAAATTTGTATCGAGCGTAGATTTTGACCCCCATCTGAGTCTACGTAGTTTATGGACGGACCCTAAAGGGGCTATCCATCAATTACGTTACGCCAAAAAAAAACGATATTTTAGATCCCTCCCGCTCTTTTGTCGCGTGTTTTTTCATGTACTTTCACAAACATTTCTAAGTATCGTCACGTTTTTCAAAACCTCCCTTCCCCCTTTAGCGTAACATAATCTATGTACGTTCCCAAAGACAAACTACACAAAGAATTATAGGGTGGAATGGTGTTGGGGGTAGTGGTGTTTGAGGGCTTGTACATTTAAAAGTAATAAAGTGAGAAATTAATTTGTTCAATCAAGTATGACGTAATTTTTGGTGCTTCATTTACTCACAAAACGAAGTGAAAGGAAGAGGGTATCAAGTAAATTATTTCACAAAAGTCAATGCTTTCAATAGAAATTCCGCAGTCGAAGAGATTTTAATCAATTCCACCCATTAATATAGGTGTGCGTGTGCGTGTTTTTTTTTGCCCCAAGGGTGAAAAAAATGGGGGGCAAGGTGAAAAGGTTAAAATTAAAGCGAAAAAAATGGTTTCTTTGCTTTTTTTTCACCACACTACATCAAAACTAAATTTAAATATTATCTCCAGAAGGACAAATAAACTAAAAACAAAAAATGCAACAATGTTTTTTGAGCGATTTAAGTTAAGCAAGAAAAAAGGGCTGCAAAATGGTGAGTAGACAACTGGGATGGAGCGTGCGTCCCCGCAACATAGCACTGGTCCTCACAAGTTCCTACCTCATGCTTCCACGGGTCAAGAGATGACAAAGACCGCCAGCTAAGGGTTGCGTACTTAGCTGGTAGTGCAGCCTGGGCACTGTTGTCCTTCTGACTTCAGCTAGATTGAGGAGGTGCGTTCCGAGCGTCTGTCTACCAAGGAGGTGCAGCTCATACAGCGTCTGTCCTGGCATGCAACGGCTGAGTAAGAAACGCTGTATCGCGTCATCTAAGCCTTATGAAGCAGTCCCACCAACGCGATGTAGGAAGGTAGCATGCTGAAATCTTACCCTACCACATAAAATGTAAGTATTCTTTATACGGTGTATAATTTCAGATCATCTATGGAATTATGTTGTTTAATAATTTTGAATTTTTTGTTTCCTTCGTGGCAATGATAATGCAAGAGCTTCTACAATTGCAGCTGGACATCAGTCTACAGACATGCAGACAGTACATATATAATTGTTACTATCATTTTATATTATAGCATTCCTTCACAATATTTTTAAAGCTATTTTCAGGTTCGCATCTATGCATCGTCGTAAGTTTTAGCCCACCTAACCATCGATATGTATTTGAAAAGATAGGATGGTTTTTAATGTTTTTTTAGAAAGGATCATACGACAAATTCTACTAAATAAAATTTCCAAAAAAGTTTAATAATTCAAAAACTAAAATTGTTGATGATCTCTCATTTTCTATTGCACAGATATAAAGAATTATTTATGGGCCCAGTAGGAAGCAAGAGTTATCGGAGAATTCAAGTTTTATTTTTCTTTTCTCTCTCTGGTTTTTTTTTTGTAGATTTATTAAGCTTCCGTTTTTGGGCAGTAATCATAATCATATGAAATTTATTCCGGCTAATTGTTTGCTTAAATTTTCTTTGCTATTCTGCTTGGCTGCCCGGTGATCAACTTTCTTTCATTATATCACTTTGGAAATTTTTGCCATTTCAGAGTTTCAATCATCTAACATCACAGCAGAAGAGACAAATAGTTGCATTTAATTTTTATGTGTATACTATTACAACATCGTATTATTTTCATCATATATATATTAGCATAATCATATTGAAAATATTTACTAAAAGATTAATAATAATAATTAAATTTCATTTGCTTCAAGGTTACAAGGAAATAGATTCCAGATAGTACAGATATTTTATTTCATTGTATCTAAAGGTGTTTTTCTATTAATTTAAATCATTGAATATTATTAAAATTAATAAATGCTCTTCAATTCTGCTGATTATGTATATCTATATGTCATGAATACATAGATATTTTTTTGATTCGTGTATATTTAAATGGTTTATGTTTTATTTAATTGCAATAATACCTTCACATTCCAGAGTTATATTCATCTGCCACTGATTGAGCTGTAAAGATGCACCAAGCTGCATATGATTATCATATGCCTATTATTACTATTTTAACTATTTCATCATATTATTTTATTTATAACCATATTTAAATTACAGGATGACGAATTCCAACCATGGCATATTTTAATTAAATATATAATAGTAGTATATTTCATTGCTCTATTACATACTGCATATATTGCATATTATGACATATTATGTACATTATATATAATAAATACTGGGTTGGGAGGGAGCATCAGGGTATCATTCAAGCTGAAATTGGACGATGGTTTGATTGACTGCCTGAGTCTAGGAGGGAACGAGCATTATCATTTTCTTTATCCTACCGATTCGATTGTGATGCTGCGATTTCTACTCCAACAGTTTCAGTGAGAGTGACGCGCCCTTCTTAACAAGCCATCCTGTAGAAAGCTTAATAAGTATTGCGAATTGGGTTATTCGAATTGTTGGATCGTATCGTTGGAAGGAGATTCTTAATTTCCCGTGGATTTCGCGTGAGTGTCTCTGCTTACGGGTCCACCCCTCCGTTTTTGGCCCTTCATACAGCGATATTGTGAATTCAGATCGGTGGCTCAATTTGATCTTGCTATTAAGTGGAGCTGCATCCAAGCCAAGGGCATGAAGGGATGGTGGCTACCATACATACATACATACATACATACATTTAAGTTAAGCAAGAAATGGTCCGACTTACGCGGGCGGGGGAAAAAAAACAAACCAACGCCGGGGGTGGGTTGGAGGGATCGAACGAAGCGAGTCAGGCAAGCGGTGCGGGGGGTGTAGCAGACTCCCCTACAAAAAAAAAAAAACATTGGTCCCTTTGTCCTTAAAATTTATAGGTCGCGTCTCCCCTCCCCCCTTCCCCCCCTCCCCCCGGGCACCTTGCCTCCTAGGAGCGGGAAGGGAGAAAAGGGGATGGAATACAGGCGAAAAAATGTGTGAAAAAAATAATTTGAAAAAAAAAAACAATAAAATTTTCCACAAATATTTTGATAAAATATAACTAATGGGTAACACATATTTTATAGAGATCTACAAATTTCTCTCTCTCTCTCTCTCTCTCTCTTCTCTCTATATATATATATATATATATATATATATATATATATATATATATATATATATATATATATATATATATATATATATATATATATATATATATATATATATATATATATGTTTCTCTCTCTATCTTTCTCTCTGTTTCTCTCTCTCTCTCTCTCTCTTTCTCGCTTACTCACTCTTTCTCTCTCTCTTTCTCTCTCTTTATCTCTCTCTTTCTCTATCTCTATCTCTCTCTTTACCTATCATAAGAAAAAAGAAGAGAGGAACTTGCGCTACTAAAGACCTGCCGTGAGGTGGCGAAAGATTCTTCAAACCGTATGTTTCAGGGCTGTCGAGGCAGCAGGTTGAGACTTCATTTCGATTTCGTTATCCTTGGACAGATATCGACGGTGGATAAAAGATGTCAGTGATCAAACCTTCTCTGAGCTGTTTCATCATAATGTCACAAATCAAAGACTCCATCCGAATGCAGGTTAACGGAGGAATGCAAAGGAGTGTGTTGAAGTGATTCTCGCTTTTTTGGAAGCCGGGAAATCCTCTGCTCGATCACGAGACATCACTGGGATGTTCGATAAAAGGGTTGGGTTGGCAGCAGGGTTTGTTTTGGTAAACGAGACGCTGTATTCTTGTTTATCTTTGTTTTCAGATTGTTCTTCATTTATATGATTTATGGAAGGTGCAAAAAACATTTTTTTTTTAAATATTTGTGCCGATTTAAACCAACAGTATGTATGCTGTTTGAGCCATTTATAAATGCGATAGTGATTAACTATTTTGGAAAACAAACAGTTTATAAATTACTGTTCAAGATGTCTTAAAGCCACTCACAGAGTGTGATGGTGGTTTACTTGATTGAGACAATCAACTGATTTTTTTTCTTAGGATATTTCGACGTTATTGGAATTAAAAGTTCCAATGAAAATAGCTCTGAAAATCTGAGAATAGACGGTAAATTAGCCTTTCCTAGATTCTATCACGTATTACTTCTGTCATTTTTTGAAAATCACTAAAATGGGGGGGTGGAGGGGGGTGTCGCATGGACCGGGGCACATTGGCACAATTCTGAAAAAAGACGGTCAAAATCATGTTCACCCTTTTGTCATCATTTTATCGACTAGGTGTCTTCAGAAGAGTTGCTCACAATGTTATTCCGCATCTTTTGAAAAAATACGCCTAACCATTCATAAGGGCGGAACTACACTTTCAAATTCTAACTTTTTTCAGCTACGAGATAACGGGTTATTGTCTTGGACAAAGTTGTAGAACAAGTAATTTTAAGAAAAGTTGCTGAAGACACTAAGTTTGTAGAGCCTAACGTTAAAGAGATATAATTGGTTTTTTTCAGCACTACCTTAAAACCGGATTTTTTTAGATAATTAGTACTTTGTTCAAATTTGACGATTTCAATGTGTTCTAAGAAATTGTATGAATTATTTAAATTTACATTTTTGCTGACTACACCAAAGCTCTTTGGTGACCACATTTTGATATATGGTGATTCAAGTGTCTGTATGACGTCATAATCAACCGCGTTAAAAAGGGTGGGTGGGTCCTAATACAAAGATTATTTTATGAACTAGTATTCCTGAAATTTTCAGCGTTGGGTACTAAAGGGTACCTAGTCAAATTTGAACAAAGTACTAATTATCTAAAAAAAACGGTTTTAAGGTAGTGCTGAAAAAAAAACAATTATATCTCTTTAACGTTAGGCTCTACAAACTTAGTGTCTTCAGCAACTTTTCTTAAAATTACTTGTTCTACAACTTTGTCCAAGATAATAACCCGTTATCTCGTAGCTGAAAAAAGTTAGAATTTGAAAGTGTAGTTACGCCCTTATGAATGGTTAGGCGTGTTTTTTCAAAAGATGCGGAATAACATTTTGAGCAACTCTTCTGAAGAGACCCAGTCGATAAAATGATGACAAAAAGGTGAAAATGTTTTTGACCGTCTTTTTTCAGAATTGTGCCAATGTGTGTGTGGGGGGGGGGGGGGGGGGGGGGGGTTCATTTAGCTTGGGTTTGAACTTATGTGACCGCACTTACTTCAGTTGCTACTCGGTCACACGAACCGACCAAATTGCACATAGATGCATACATGGGATGTGTATTTACCTTGGAAGTTTTAAAAAAATAGTTTGCATTTGGAAAAACGTGACAATCCATAAAAAAAAATTGAAGGTCTATCAAAAACTAAAAACTAAATAATAAAAACGTGAGGGGGAGAGGGGGGAGTCTAAAAAATCACTTTTTTGCATGACATTAGTTATGTATGTTCCAAAGGAAAATTTAATAATAAACAAAATAAACATTTTCTTCAATAGCGTTTCAATAAAGGGTGTCCACGATAAAATTGCCACACACAAAATTGATTCGCAAAATTCGAGTTTTCATCCGATTGCCATCAAATTTTCAGGGATTGAGAAATAACTATTAAACTTCATTTTACCATTTTACTCGTATTTTATTTACAGTCCATACGCAAATGCCCGCACCTTGGCCTTAACCCCGGCCATAAGATTCTGCACAACCTGTGAATCAACCGTTTTTTGCATGTAAACCCATACTTTCTTCAGTTCCTCGACTGTCTTCACTACCTTAGGTCGTTTAAGAAGGTGCTGCTTCATAATCGCCCAGTACTTCTCGATGGGGCGGAGCTCCGGAGTGTTGGGAGGGTTGAACATTTTCGGCACGAAATTGACCTTATTGTCCGCATACCACTTCAGCACGTCCTTGGAGTAGTGGCATGAGGCCAAATCCGGCCAGAAGATTGTTGGGACGTTGTGGGCCTTCAGGAGAGGAAGCAGCCGCTTCTGGAGGCACTCTTTTATGTACACCTGTCCGTTCATCGTGTCCTGGGTCACGAAAGGTGCACTCCGCTTCCCGCACGTGCAGATGGCTTGCCAAACCAGGAATTTCTTCGCAAATTTGGACATCTTCTGAGTGCGGACATGCTCCGGAACGCTGAACTTATCCTTGGCCGTGAAAAACAGGTTGCCGGGGATCTGTTTGAAGTCGGCCTTCACATATGTTTCGTCGTCCATGATGCAGCATTCAACTTTCGTCAGCATGTTGAGGTACAACTTCCTGGCACGGGTTTTGGCGGACTTGTTCTGCTTCTCGTCGCGATTAGGGGCCTTTTGTACCTTGAACGTTCGAAGCCCAGCCTTAGTTTTGGCCTTCTGGACAAAACTTCGGCTTAGGTGCAGCTTCTTAGCCACATCCCGAACGGAGGCGTTCGGATTTCGGTTGAAGGCCCCAACTAAGCGGTTGTGATTTTTGGTGTTGTACGGAATACTTTTTCCTTCACTTCTGGCTTCCGATCGGTGGTCAACCGTTCTTCGAACCGTTTAATCACTCGCGACACCGTGGAATTCGCGATTCCCAACGTTTTAGCGATGGAACGATGCGAGAGATCCTTGTTCTCGTGATGAATGCGCAAGATTTTATCACGCACGAGCTGTTCTTTCGACTCCATTTCCGCGAGTTTTGATCACAGGACTTTAAAACTTGCAGGATGTAAATAATGCACTATGAACTAAATCCATCCAAATTTTCATTAAATTCTACCCAACGGTTAAAAAGTTAGAGCAATTTCATAGTGTGGCAATTTCATCGTGGACACCCTTTATCAACGTCGTCGGGGAAGCAAAAGGGGGGAGATTTTGGGAAGGACGGGGCTGCCGGAGGTACCGACGGGGCCCGGGGGGGGGTGCGGAGCGGGACACACCGCGTGGCGGGGTTTGGGGTTGGGGTGTGTGGGTGGTGGGGGGTTAGTTCGCGGGTGGCGGGGGGCCCTGGGTGCCCCCGGGTGGGGCGCAATGGAGCTGGGGCGGGTGGGGGTGGGTAGGGTGCTTAAGGGGACACATTTTCGACATACTCTGCCTCGCTGGAAGACGTTGATACTGTGGCTTGTGTCCAGAAAACGGATAACCAAACACCTTGACGAAGGCCAGTAACAGATTCCTATCTTGATAACATAGATAACTAGAAATAGTTCATCGTTTTTGGCAGCTAGTCGCGTCTTGATCGTGTAAATTTCAGTTTCAGCAATACAAAATTTAGCCTCTCATTCTAGCATCGTGGCGATTGCTTCAGTGCATATAATGACTTCTGTTCCACGACGGAGTTGCGATGCCCTTTTCAGAGTCGGTTCAAATTTCCCATCCAGTTTAATATCCATAAGGAGCATACCCTACCATTACCAATTCTTCACTTTTGACATCTAGTTTCTAACGATACCGGTTGGGTAGCCAGGCGTATGCTTGTCAGACGAAAATCCATAACTTGTCTACGCTTGGTTTCTTAGCTGCCCATCTCTCGACAGGAGTTAGTTCCTTTGACCAAGTAGAGGTAGTGCTCCAATTTATGAGAAACACGCCACTCAGGCAAGCAGATTTGTGGGAAGTTTTCAAGTCGGTTTTGTGAACGGTCGATCGACACCTGACCAAATCTTTACGTTGCGGCAGATCCTCCAAAAGTGTCACGAATATCAAGTCTCTACGTACCACCTATTCATCGACTTCAAGGCCGCATACGATACTATTGATCGTGGAGAGCTATGGAAGATTATGGACGAGAACGTTTCTCCCGGGAAACTGACCAGGCTGATTAAGGCTATGCTGGATGGTGTACAGTGTTACGTGAAGATACGTGCGTTATCGGACTCGTTTGAAACTTGCAAAGGACTTTGACAAGGCGATGGTCTTTCCTGCCGCCTGTTCAACATTGCGCTAGAAGGTGTTATGAAACGTGCGGACTTTAACATGCGGGGTACGATTTTCAATAAATCCGGCCAGTTCATCTGCTTCACTGACGACGTGGACATTGTCGGCAGAACGTTCCAGGTGGTAGCTGATCAGTACACCAAGCTGAAACGTGAAGCGGAAAAGGTTGGATTGAAGGTGAATGCGTCGAAGACTAAGTATCTGTTGGCTGGAGGAACCGAGCGTGATAGAGCTCGCATAGGCAGAACTGTGACAATCGACGGAGATGAGTTCGGGGTGGTGGATGAGTTTGTGTACATCGGACCATTGGTTAGGTCGGATAACAACTGCAGCAGAGAAATTCGGAGACGCATTATTACCGGAAGTCGTGCTTACAATGGACTCCACAAGACCTTGAGGTCTGGTAAACTTCACTCCCGTACCCAGTGTACTATGCACAAAATGCTGATAAGACCGGTAGTTCTCTACGGGCATGAGACGTGGATAATGCTCGAAGAGGACCTGCAAGCACTTGGAGTTTTCGAACGACGCGTGCTTAGGACCATCTTTGGCGGTGTATGTGAAAACGGCGTATGGAGGAGAAGGATGAACCACGAGCTGGCGCAGATCTATGGCGAACACAGTATCCAGAAAGTCGCTAAACCTGGAAGGGTACAATGGGCGGGACATGTTGTAAGAATGTCGGAAAACAACCTCGCAAAAATGGTGGTTGCCTTGAATCCGACTGGTACAAGACAAAGAGGAGCGCAGCGAGCTAAGTGGTTAAACCAAGTGGAGCAAGACCTTGGAAGTGTGGGACATTCAAGGAACTGGAGACAAGCAGCCCTCAACCGAGTTTTATGGAGAAGAACCGTGACACGGGCGGTCTAATAAGGAGGTATCGAAAATAAGCTATCCAAAAATTTTCAAAATATGGTGAAAACCGATATTTTATTCAACAAAAAATTGACCTTTTGGCGAGGTAAACGAGAACAAAAAAGACCGGGGGAAAAATAAAGTATCCCCACGAATTTTCGAACTGTGGATCGAATGCTCTTCATCATGTTCCGGACAAGTGTTGCATCGCATATTTTGGACGCTTGAGCCCAAACTTTTTTTCGAACTCCTGCATGTTCCCAGCTGCCTTACAAATCTTCTTGAAGACCCTCTTCACGATTGCCCAGTAACGTTCGATGGGTCAAAGCTGAGGACAATTTGGTGGATTGATATGTTTCTGGACGAAATTATACCCTTTTCCGCAAGCCAATTGAGAGTGGTTTTGGCATAGTGAGCCGACGCTAAATCCGGCCAAAACAGTGGAGGTGTACTATGCTTCTTATATAAAGGCAACAATCTCTTCTGGAGACACTCAGATCGATAGATTTCCGCATTTATAGTTCCGGTAGTGTAAAAAATGGTTGACTTCAAACCACAGGAACATATTGCTTGCCATACCAGTACCTTTCGACCGAATTTCTCCACTTGAATCGACCTGTCCGCATCGCTCACATCCTCCCCAACGACGGCAGTAAAGTATTGTGGACCTGGAAGGGTTTTTGAGTCCTCCTTTACATAGGTCTCATCGTCCATTAAAACGCATGCATCCGAACGCTGCAAAAGACGCGAATACAATTTCCGGGCCCTTGTTGCTGCTCGCTTCTTCTGTTCTGCACTTTGTTTCGAGATTTTCTGCTTCTTGTAGGTCTTCAGGTGGTTTCGCTTCTTGATACGCTGGACCATTCCGACACTCGTTCCTGCTTTTTTGGCCAAATCACGTATTGACATTGATTTGTTCTTCATGATTAGAGATACCACTCTCTGCTCCAGTTTCGGGTTGGAAGAACCGGGTTTTTTGCCTCTTCCTGGTAGCTCATCCAAAGAATAGTGTTCCCCAAACTTTTTAATGATGGTTTTAACACTCGCATGATGAATTCCAAACCGCTTCGCCAATTTTCGCATAGTAATACCCTTCTCACTTAGCCATGTGTCCAGAACCTTAATTTTCACTTCCTTTTCAATACGCGACATTTTGAAAACGCAGAATTTGAACCGCACAAACAAGTAAACAAAAGAAAGCTGACAGTCAAACGCACAGCATGCAGTGTTCAGAGCATATAAAACCATCACAAATACATGCGTACAACGCAAATGTATGTGGGTAGCTTATATTCGATACACTCTTTAGGACGTTGGAACAGCATAATAAAGTAAGTAAGGGAGTAGATAAGAGCCGGGGGTTTGAGTTTGGATGGTTTGCCGGGGGGGGGGCGGGGGGGGACCCGGGGCGGAGGGGGGGTTGATCGAATTCGCTCACATTTACCTTCATAACATGCACCAGTTGCTCACAAACCATCGCTTTCTTGCTGTTCTCACCAAAGACTATGTCACAGGTTCACAGCATCCAAACTGCACAGATTTGCTTCTCGTTGATCAACCTTCACTTTTAGCTCGTAAAGGTTACAACGCGGTGGTGGCAAAAATAACTTCAACGCCTGCTTTCGTCAACTTCTTGAAGGAATGGGATTATCTCTCAGATCGGGAACAAATAGCACCTCTTTAGCTAGCATAAGTTCTCCAGGGGTGCTGACTCCAATGAGAACTGATTCCATCTTTCGCAACATTGCTTTGAATAAGCTTCTTCAATTTAGTAAGGGTTGAAAAAAACTTACTGTGGTCACGAGATGCTCGCTGGAACCGGTATCAAGCTTGAAGAATCTTTCCGGCACTATCACGCTTGTTACCACCACAATCAGCTATGAACACTTCAGCATACGAATCAGTTGCTTACTTTTTTTTTTTTTTTTTTTTTTTTTTTTTTTTTTTTTTTTTTTTTTTGGTCTTTTCTCTTTGTTCTGGAACCGCTCGTACCGCTTGGACTCCTCGTCGATCAATCGCGTCTTCATAATGTCATACGTAAGGCGAGACTAAGCGACGAACAAATATCAATCTCCTCCAGTTTCGTACCGGTCGTTCGAAGTTGCCGAACGAGGTCTTCGAACGCCAATAGGTGTGCGCGCTTGGAACCTCTATCCTTTAGGAACAGCTTAGTGATCTGCTTCCGAATCAGCGTTTGACTTCCCGTCGACTTCCTCCTGAAAGTGTCCTCCAGACTCTTCCACATCTCTCTTGCGGTGTCTGCGCATACACCCGATATTCATCCGCAACGTAGCTTACCATCAGTGACTTGGTTGGTGGCTTCTTCGAAACCGCATCCCAAACTTTTGAGGAAGGCAGGAACATCTTGATTCGAAAATGTCTGGTGTGATATCCGGCAAATTGCGGGATCCCTTGAATTGCAGCTGTGTCGCCCACCACGATAACTTTAAGTATATTACTTAATTTTAACACGTCCTTGTTGAACGAGAGCTAGATAAGGAATACTTGAAATTAACATCTTCATCGGTTGCTGTCAGGAGTACTGAAAATCAGCGATGTCTTGTTTTCTAAATAGTTTTTAAAACAGAAATCTCGAGTTAACAATATTATACTCTCCAGTAGAGCTAACGAATATTGATCTGTGCTATGGACTCGCAAACTGTGTGGCAACCTCAGCCAATTAAGAATATTCTTGCGCAGGTTCCCTAACCGTCAACTACCAAGCGCAATAATGTAAACAACAAATTGTTAAATGTAAATCTTCCAGCAACTTAATTTTGATCCAGATACCTTTTCACGTCTACAGATCTTCGGTTTCGGGAGGGAATGTTATTTTTGATTGCATCTTTAGAAGAAGAGACACGGCGGTCGTGGCCACCGGCCATAGAGCAGTGAGAAATGATCTTAATACTAGCACGAGATATACATGTACAGGTTGTTCGGATAGGTATAATACAGAAAGTAAATAAATTTTCAATGACAATATGGCAATTTGCGTTAATGTAGAGTGTATATGGTGAAATCGATCTAAAATTACTAATTGTGACAATAAATCTTACATAGTCAAATATAGTTTTGACTATACATCGAATCATTTTTCACTCCATTCAACCGTACTACTTGAAGACCATTTGCACATTTCTTAACTTGTTTGATAGAACTAATAAACAATCCAATGCATCCATGTCACAAACAGTACGAGATTGTGGCAAAATGAAACCAAACATTATCATATTAGACTTGAATCGTTGCTGTTTTGTGTTGCTTAATTGGATTCAGTATCAGTGGGATAAGTTATCTCACAACTGTCGAAAATGTTACGTTTCATTCAATGATAAGCAAAACAATGTGATTACTTCTCATCACACCCCATTGATAGACAGAAGTCACAACCCATACCTACCAATTGATCTCGAGTGCCGATTGCGAAAATTGCCTAATCCTATATGACAAAATTATAAATCACCCGAAAAATACACAATTTCCCCCACGTCTATTCACAGTACCACGCGAAGGCTATGGCCCGGGCATGCAGGACTGGGGCTTCGTCGAGGTTCGGCCGGGAGCGCACATGTTCTATTGGTTGTACTACACTACGGCCGATGTGGAGCAGTTTGCCGATCGTCCACTGCTGATTTGGCTTCAGGGAGGCCCGGGAGCATCCTCCATGTATGGAAACTTTGAGGAACTTGGCCCGTTGACCCTGGAGGGTGAGGATCGCAATCATACCTGGGTTGGTAGCGAAGTCACGTTGTTACCGCGCAATTTTTTATGTTTTTAAATTTTAGGTGAAAAACTATAACGTTCTTTTCATTGACAACCCTGTTGGAACTGGGTTCAGTTACGTGGAGAACATGACGCTGCTGACCAAGGACAATGCCCAGATTGCTGACGATTTGCTTACGTTTACTAAGGAGTTTTACAAACGGAATCCAGAGTTTATGACCACTTCGCTGCACATTTATGCCGAAAGTTATGGAGGAAAGATGGCTCCGGAATTCGCATGGGTGTTGGATAAAGCAATCAAGAATGGCGAACTGGATATCCAGTTTGAATCGGTAGGAATTGTTGCCCCGTGGGTGTCGCCGATCGATTCCGTGCTATCATGGGGTGAATTCTTGCTCAACATGGGATTCGTAGATACCAAAGGTTACAGGGAGATTCAAGCTGCGGCTATCGAAACTGAACATATTCTAAACGAAGGAAAATTCGAGGCAGCTACCTGGCAGTGGGGTAAAACTGAGGATGTCATCCTACGGGAAACGTTAGGAATAGATTTTTACAATGTGCTTTTTGCTCAGGATTTCAGAGCCACGCAGTCACGATTGGCGATGTTTGCCAAGGATATGAAACGTGAGTTAAAGGTTGTATATATTTTGCAATAGCATAACTGACGTATCATTCGACTTTGTTTCAGAGGCCACCCTTGATAGCGCTGTTCGTTTAGCTTCTGTAGATCGCGACCAAATGTTGCTGAATCTTATGCGTGGTCCTGTCGCATCTAAGTTGGAGCTCCCGAAAGAATCTGTTTACAATGCTCAAGGTGGAGCCGTATTTCAAAGCATGGCTGGGGACTTCATGAAACCAGCTATGCATGTCGTGGAACTCCTACTCAATAGAACCAGTTTGGAGGTGATGGTCATCACCGGTCAGTTGGATTTGATTGTGGCTACTGCTGGCAACGTGGTTTGGCTGGAAAAGCTCCAATGGGAAGGACGCAACGGCTACTTGGCTGCACCTAGGAACGGAGTAGGTCCACATGGAATTCTCGAAGGATATCAAAAGAGCTACGGTAGACTACACATGTACTGGGCTCTACGTGCTGGGCACATGGTACCCGCTGACAACCCCGCCCTAATGGATTATATTCTCAAGAAGCATGCTGGCTTCCCAGAGGATTAACCGTGATTTACTTAAAAATAAATCAATGGATATTTCTCATTCAGTGTCACCGAAACCGTTCGTCTTCAATAAACATTTTTTATTCGAAAAACACAAACACCTAGAACCCCTAAACAATTCGTCTCAGCTGCGCTCCAATTTGATCTAACGAAGCCTTATCGATCGCCTTAAGGCCTAACGTAATCACAATTTCATCGTCTTTATTGATAAAATTCATCAAATACCTAATTGCCGCTTCCGCTTCGTCCGAAGCCGCTCCGAAAGTGTGCTTAATCGAGTAGATCCGGCCAACTGCTCCCCCAAGGGGTTCGTTGCTTGCCTGATTCCGTACCGTGTACACATTGGTCACCTTCTGCCGTTGGGTGATCAGCAGGAACGATTTGTTGGCGAACCGGTGGTAGACGATGTCCGTTGGGTGATCGCCAATCTGAATAGTTTCGATGTAGTCGAAAGCTTTTTCGCCGGACATTTTACGACACTCACTCACAAACAAGCGTAACCTTATAATATTATGATGATCTCAAAGGAAAACCGCGATTCATTGGTGCAGATAAATTTGCGCGAGTAATCGAATAAACAAATTCTGATGGTGGTTTATTTACAGAATAAAACTGTCAAAATGTATTCGCCCACTGAGAAACAGAGGGTGAAGAAGAATCCACCTATGAATCCAACTACTGTGAACAGTATGCTGCCATCTACTCTACAGTAGCAAAACTTGCACACATAATATGCACGCAGAAAAAATATGTTCAAAACAGATTAAACAGGTTAATCGAAATATCCCAAGTAACCACAAGCATTATATTATTGCTCTTATTCAACACAAAATCAACATCATTAATGCGGGATCGCATCTATTCAACAGTTGTCAAGTAATGAAGCGTTAGATTAGCTTTAAGAATGTCACTATGCATTATCAATGCAGTGATGCATTACCAATGCAATAATGCTACTTTAGTAATGTCTTATGGCATTACAAAAGATATAGCATTAGTTCGATCTTAGTGGGGCCCTTTTCAGCTTTAATCCAACTTCAATGATACACTAGACGTAATGCATATGCCCTATATATGCAAGCTATTATAGCCTCGTGGTTACTTGGGATAGAGAAACCAATAATAGTACCCAATGATTTTTTGCAATAAGGCCACCTTTCTTTCCTCGATTTTCTAATGATTCATTCACTGAGTGAAGACAATGGAGAAATTCATAGAGAAACATAAAAACATAAAAAATGAACTCTGGAGCACTTTTCGAATATGACGTATGATTTGATTATGAATGCATTATTGCTAAATTGAATATCAAAACATATATTTCATATCCGAAAGCACTCCTGATTAATATATTGAAGCTGTAGACCTTAACACGTGCATGATTCCTGTATAAAATTATCAGTTTATTGAGAAATCCAAGTAAAACTAAAGTGAGGTATTGTAGTTTCTTAAACTGAAACTGATAATAACTTTCTGGCATTTTTTAAAATTTGTATGGAATTGGTCAGCCGACGATTTTCTGCTCTTTTTATCACCATTACTTTGCTTAGACAGCTCGAATAAACATTTTTCACAAGCGCCATTTACAATGCTTAGCCTAATTTCTTCGTAACCTGGATAACTCAATTGGAAAACTAGGAAAATTTAGATAAACGTTTTACGGAAAATTTAAATTAACTCAAACATAAAAAACTGAAACACTTTTGCAAACTTTCCTTAGTGAACACTAGTAAATACCTTTAAATTCCACTAGAAAAAAGCTTTTCCTTTGACAGATGGGCCTATTCCATCTGCGACTTACAAAACTCTTCAGTGTCGAGTGCTCGGTTTATTATCAGTTATCAGTTGGATACGAGGCGCAAACAAACTACAGTGTTCGCCTCAAAGATGATTATAGATTCAAAGGTTTTTTTTAAGGATCTTAATGTATTTTGTCAATATAATTACATTGGTATCTTCTTTGTATAGTCAACAAAAGCTAGAGCCTCGCGCGCGTAGGCGGGTATAGATGACTGTTTTGTATTTTCTAAATAAATTGAAATCTTTTGCTGTTCGAGGAATTCTTTGAACCAGTCGTCGTCTGGTTGAATGTCAGAAATGTCTAAAAAATGTGTTTGTTGCTTATAGTTTTTGAAGGTCGTTGTGGAGTTTTCCTCACTGGAAATATCCTGAATATTGACAGCGTATTTGATCACTGGACTATGCTCACGAAAATTTGAAGTTGAAATCAATGACATTTTAAATTTATTACTTTGCTGCATAGCGCTAAAAAGTGATAAGGGAGTTTATACAATTTCCCTTCAAGAGCACAAGTATGCCAGAATGTTTCGTCAAAAAACTCAGTTTGGTGCTGCTTGTCTCCAGTTTCTCGAGCGAACTATACATCCTGGGCCTTACTCCACTTGGTTTAACCACCTCACTGCGCTCCCCGGCGTCTTGTACAAGCCGGATTCGAGGCAAATACCATTGATCTAGCATCTTTACAACGTGTGCCGTTCATTGTATCCTTCCAGCTTTAGCGACTTTCTGGATACTGGGTTCGACATGGAGTTGCGGCTTATGGTTCATTCTTTTCCTCTATACGCTGTCACATACATCGCCAACGATGGTCCTTAGCACATGCCGTTCGAAAACTCCAAGTACTTGCAGGTCCTCCTCGAGCATTGTACACGTTTCGTGGCCATAGAGACGGGTATTATCAGCGTCTTATACATGGTACACTTAGTAGGGGGAGAAGTTAACCAGATCTTAAGGTTTTGTGAAATCTTTAGTTATCAAGACTATTATGCGTCTCCGAATTTCTCTGCTGCTGTTGTGATCCGAGGTACTCAAACTCATCTACTAGGTCGAACTTATTTCCGTTCATAATCACACTTCTGTCTGTGCCTCGGTTCCACCTGCCAGCAGGTGTTTAGTCCTACTCAGTGTGAATCCAACCTTTTCTGCTTCATGTTTCAGCCTGGTGACTAGTCAGTAACTGCTTGATACGTGTTTCAGACAATGTCCACGTCGTCATCAGCAAAGCAAGTGAATTTGTTTGATTTATAGAAAATCGTTCCCCGCATGTTGAAACCCACTGTACCCATCCATTGTTGCCTTGATCAGTCTAGTCAGTATCCCGGAAAAATCGTTCTCGTCGACCATCTTCCATTGCTCTTCACTATCAATAGTATCTTATGCGGCCTTGAATTACAAATAATACACGGTGTTCAATAACTTCGAATACAAATTTTCATCATTGTGTAGGTATGTGCCATGTACATGTTCCGTATTTGTATTTGTACTAGCTTTAGCTTCATATATACACTAAACGATATGCGTTCTAAGGCATTTATTACACAAACAATGGTAAGTTTTTTCAAACCTAAGCAAGCGTAAACAACAAAATTGTTTTCAATCTCTCATACAACAAAAAAGAAAAATTAAAAAACAAAAAGTTGCAAAAGTGATCAATGTTACCGCGTTTGACGGTACTAAAATATCATATGTAGATAGCTAAGAGAGCCTGTAAAATTAGGGTTTGACGACACTTAGGGAACGTCCATTAATTATGTCACGGAAAAAGTGACTTTTTATACCCCCCCCCTTCTCACGTTTTTTGTATGGACCTTCAAATTTTTTTGTATGGATTGTCACGTTTTCCCAACCCCTCCCTTCCCCCCATACTATGTGATATAATTAATGGACCTTCCCTTATACCGTTTATTAAGCCTAGATTTGACCAAGTTCTAGACCAAATCGTCAAAAGGTCGAAAGTAACAATTGTAAACAATGACTTAAAACGTAAATTTCCTGTAAATGCCTGGTTGCTACATCTATATCTACTACCAACGGGAAGGTACACTGATAAGCAAAATAAAGTGCCCACCTCATCGTTTTTTCAATTTCTCTCATTTACTTGGTTCAAATTAAAGTAAACACACTGTATTTTTTTTATTATCTTATTTTTTGGAATACTGAAAAAAAAGGAGTTTGACTTAAAGAAAAAAAAATCAATTTGTGTTGAAAAAAAAAAAACAGTGACAAAATAAAGTGCCCACTTCATTTAGGCTACAGAAAACATAAATTAAAGTAAAATAAAAGCATTTCAATAATTGATGTGTCCTCCTTTGGCCTTCAGGACCTCCTGCAGGCGCTTCGACATGCTCTCGACCAGGTTCTTTAGGTGCTGTGGATCTAGCTCTTCCCAGGCGCGCTCCAGGGCTTCAAAATAGTTATTTTTATTGGTAACACCAGTTTTGTCAACCCTGGCATCGAGAATCGCCCACACATTCTCGATGGGATTGAGGTCCGGGCTTTGTGGTGGCCATTCCAGCGGTTTGATCCGACAAGACCGGAAGAGAGACTTGGTCTTCTTGGCAGTATGCTTCGGGTCGTTGTCCTGCTGGAATACGAACTTCTCTTCAAGGCCCGTCTGGATCAGCGAAACCTCCAGATTTTCTTGCAGGATGTTGATGTAAGAATCTGCCGTCATTATCCCGTCGATTTTAACAATGCTTCCCACTCCATATAATCAATATAGCCTCCACGAAAAACACCCCCAGACCATCACATTTCCTCCTCCATGCTTCATCGTGCCTTGGATGTGGCGCTCCTGAAGCTCCTCTCCCGATCTGCACCAAACATGAACCCGCCGCTTTCGGTTAAACAGCTCGAATTTTGATTCGTCCGTCCAGAGAACCGTTTCCCAGAACTCTAGGGGCTTATCAGCATGCTCCTTAGCAAACTTAAGCCGTTTGGCTTTGTTTGCCTTGCTGATAAATCGGCGCTTCCGGGCAAGTTTGCTATTCAACCCCTGTGCTACGAGACGGCGACGAACAGTTCGACCGGAAACTGATAACTGAAGGGTTTCCTGCATCTCGCAGACAGTTTCCTTCG
The DNA here is from genome assembly GCA_024533555.2 of Aedes koreicus. Lineage (NCBI taxonomy): Eukaryota > Metazoa > Arthropoda > Insecta > Diptera > Culicidae > Aedes > Aedes koreicus. The sequence continues at coordinate 23,174 of JAHHFK020003685.1, forward strand.
GGTTCTTCTTGACTTCGCGCATGATCTTGGTGTCCCTTCTCGCATCCGTTTTCCGCTTCCTGCCTCTGCCAGGGCGATCCACCACTGATCCAAACGTTTTAAGCTTCAGAAGAATTTTGTCTACCGCTGCTTTACTGATACTGTACTTCTTAGCGACAGCCCGGTGCGATTCACCGTTTTGCACATCACGAACGACCAATTTTCGGATACACAAGGGAATTGCTTTCGAGAGCACTGCGTTCTCCATTTTTTTCAATTGAATCAAATGCGATCACGTATACAAATGCACCAGGTTGAGCCGTTTGCTTCAAAACATGTCAAAATATCAAAACATAAACAATCGAGGGGTCTTCCAATGGAAACTTATCGAAAACATATCGATTTTTGAAGTAGGCACTTTATTTTGTCACTGTTTTTTTTTCAACACAAATTATTTCGAAAATAAGCTATCCACGTACATTTGCGTTGTACGGGTGTATTTGTAATGGTTTTAATGTGTTTATCATAGCATGCTGTGCGCTTGAATGTCAACTTTCGTTTGTTTACTTGTTTGCACGGTTTAAATTCTCCGTTTTCACAATGTCACTCATTGAAAAAGACGTGGAAATTAAAATATTGGACACATAGCTACGTGAAAAGGGTGTAACTATCCGACAATTAGCGAAGCGCTTTGGAATTCATCACGCGAGCGTAAGAACCATCATAACCAATTTTAGAGAGCACTGTTCTTTGGATGCACTGCCAGGAAGAGGCAGAAAACCCGGATCTTCCAACCTTAAACTGGATCAGAAAGTGGTAGCTCTAAATCGGAAGAACAAATCGATGTCGATACGTGATTTGGCAAATAATCGGGAACCAACGTCGGAATTATTCAACGTATCAAGAAACGGAACAACCTGAAGACTTAACAGAACCATAAAATCGCCAAATAAAGAGCAGAACAGAAGCAATGCGCAGCAACAAGGGCCCGGATATTGTACTCGCGAGATTTGCAGCGACCAGATGCATGTATTTTGATGGACGTCGAGATCTATGTCAAAGAGGACTCAAAAACCCTTTCAGGTCTACAGTATTACACTGCCGTCGTTGGGAATGACGTAAAGATTTGAAAGCAGCATTTGACCGTGTGGACCATGGCATTTTGCTGGCAAAGCTAAAAAAACTTGGTGTTTCTTCCCCTTTGGCGTGCTGGTTCGAATCATACCTAAAGAATCGCCTGCTCTGCGTGAAAATCGGATCATCGCTCTCGGAAAGTTTCACCAATACCTCCGGTGTTCCACAAGGCAGCAACCTCGGACCCCTCTTGTTTACGCTGTTCATCAATGAACTCTCTCATCTTCTACCTCCAGGGTGTAGATTATTTTATGCGGATGACGTAAAAATGTTCATGACAATCAACTGTCTTGAGGACTGTGAATACCTGCAATCACGTGTAGATGATATGGCGATGTGGTGCTCTTTAAATTTTCTGACACTTTGCATCAATAAATGCATGGTTATTTCATTTAACCGAAAGCGCAAGCCGATTAAATTCGATTATCGTATATCTGATAACGTACTTCAACGTGTAAGGCAGGTCAAAGACTTAGGAGTAACTCTCGATCGAGAGATGACGTTCAGGCCACACTACCACGAAGTAATAGCGAAGGCAAACCGGCAACTTGGATTTATTTTCAAAATATCTGAAGACTTCCGAGACCCTCTGTGTCTGAAATCATTGTACTGTTCGTTGGTGCGTTCAATACTAGAAAATAGTGTCGTTATCTGGAGTCCTTATCAACGTTGCTGGATTGCGAGGCTGGAGTCTGTTCAGCGTAGGTTTGTTCGATACGCACTACGCCACCTACCATGGCGGGACGCGTCAAACCTTCCTGCCTATGAAGATCGGTGTCGGTTGCTTGGAATCGATACGTTAGAACGAAGGAGGCGTAGAGCTCAAGCTATTTTTGTGGCTAAGGTGATCACCGGTGAAATTGACTCTCCGGAACTTCTCAATCAATTGTGCTTCTATGCCCCTGAACGAGCGATACGACAACGAAACTTTTTGCACCTTGCGCCTCGTAATCATCTTTATGGTATGAACGAACCCCTGCGTGCTGCTGCCGATGCGTTTAATAGTGTTTATTCCTTGTTCGACTTTAATATGCCATTGACTACTTTTATAAGAAGACTATTTTAATGCTAGCGTTAACTGATTTATTCATGTAGACAAACATATGTCAGATGAAATTTATAACAACAAATAAACAAATAATAAACGAAGCAGACAGGTCGATTCAAGTAGAGAAGTTTGGTCAAAAAGTTCCTGTGGTATGAAATCTACATTTTTTTACACTACCGGAACAACCAATGCATCAATGCATTTACATCAGAAGCATAGTACCTCTCCACTGTTTTCCCGGTCTTAGCGACTCTCAATTGGTTCACGGAAAAGGGTATAGATATCTTCGAGAAAGACATCAATCCTCCAAATTGCCCTCAGCTTCGGCCCATCGAACGCTATTGGGCGATTGTGAACAGGATCTTCAAAAAGACTGGTAATGCAGCTGAGAATATGCAGGATTTAAATAAAAAAGTGAACTAAGGTGTCCAAACAAAAGTGATGAAACACTTGTCCTGAGCTTGATGAAAAGTGTTCGAGTGAAAGTTTGCAAATTCGTGAAAGAATAATATTTATTTCAGCCGGTCTTTACAATGTTCAAGTTCAATCCCGAACAATAAATAATCATCCATTTGTTTGAATAAAACATCATTTTTTATATAATTTGAAAGCAAAATATGTGGATAACTTATTTTTGATACAGTCTTTACCTTGGGGTGAGTCAGTTCTACTCTGAGTTGCTTTGATGCACCGAGTAACTCGCGAGTAACTCAATATAGCTTAAAATTCTATCAATATTCATTGGTTTTTATCGGTTGCCAGGGTTTCAAAAAGTTTGACTTCTAATTTGTTTAAAAAAAAAGTGAATATTCCGCTAATGGCAATGGAAGATGGAAGAACGGCGAGCCTTATTCCACAATATTTCCTGAATATTTAATATGAGATACGTGATACAGATGGCTTTACTGAAGTCCAACGTTCAGGTTTGATAAAAGTATGTATAATATTTTACCGAACTTTCAACAGCTAAACGTTCCGTAATCCGATCTACCGGATTTCGGTGAAACTGTACAGTATTCCGGTAAAATTCCCGGAATTTGTTAAATTATGCAGATTGTGTAAAAGTTTGTAGATTGGTAATTGGCTAAATTCTAAGAAGCTTGAAGCTTGGGTCGGAGTGCAGCGAGCTGAGTTAATTTGTCTCTTCTCCTGCCCTTGTTCCACAGCACCAGTCTGGCGGAATGGTGCTGCAATAACAAATAGCAAGCCAATCCGAAACTGGTGGGTTCATCACAGTTTGACTTAATTGGAGATATGCAATCGACTTAATTTCGAAAAAGCCAATGGCGAATACTACACGGAGAAAAAAGATTGGTAAACGCAAACATATTTTAGTTTCATTTAACTGGAATTTCACGTTAAATTGGGCGCAAACATCATATAAGTTTGATTTGACTACCTACGGTGGTTAAAACAAACTAAAATTCTGACATCGTTTCGGGAATTAAGCAGTTAAGTTCAACTGACATCCGTTTGAATTTACTATTATGTTGGTTGTTTCAATCTGACAGCTACGAAAACAAACAGATTTGTTAGTTGGTTCTAATAACGCTTATGGTTTGTTTCAAACAAATTTGAGTATGATTTAAACTGAATTGCTGTTTGAAACAAACGAACAAAAACGGTTGAAACAACAAATATTTCCGTTCACCTACATTTCTTTTGTAATAATTTCAATAATATTTATTTGAATAAAAGGCTAACAAACATTAGAAAAGCGCACATTTACATTTATAGACTTCTCTCAGTCTAAAAGAAATCTACAAATGGTCTTGCGAGCCATTATACTATTTTAAGGTTTTCATTAAATTCATTAAATTAATACAACCCACAAAAATAGTTTGTTTCAAACCAAACTTTTAGTTGTTTTTTCTCCAAACAGTATTTCAGTTTGATTTAACCGCCGCTTTGGTTGAATCAATCTAAAAATTTAATTTGTTTCCCTGAGTCAACGCAACCTGTGTTTTGGTAATAATAAACCTGTTGCAAGGTGGAAACAACAAATATGTTAGTTTAGAACAACCATAATTTGTGTTGTTTTGTGGTAATATCTTTAGGTAGAAACAACCACCCTACCTGATTGTTTCAAAACTGAATCGTTGGTTTAAACAAATTTTTAAAACAACTTTTTTTTTTAGTTTGGATTTCAACAAACAAGTTTACGTTTGCATTATAAGATTACGTTCGCATTATAAACCGGCAACAAGCTAATTTATATTAGACTTGTGCTGCCATCTGAGTGTGACTTCCTCTATGTTGACATATATGTCGGTATGATTGTTTTGAAGATAGTGTTTAAAACCTTCTCAGTCACATTGGTCACATAACTAAAGGCGATTGCAATGAAATATGTTAATTGCGCAGAAGAAAATTTCCACTGAAATTCGAATGGCCGAACTATATGAAAATGAAAATCAAAAGAAAATATCTGAACTGACCAAGGGTAAAAGAGGTATGAAGCATTGTATGCCTTTGGGTAGCAATTTTGTCTTAGATTTTAGGTTCGAACTATTTCGAATCGCGTTCGTTTTTTCGTTCTGGTGGAGTACGTAGTATTTATTTATTTATTTATTTATTTATTTATTTATTTATTTATTTATTTATTTATTTATTTATTTATTTATTTATTTATTTATTTATTTATTTATTTATTTATTTATTTATTTATTTATTTATTTATTTATTTATTTATTTATTTATTTATTTATTTATTTATTTATTTATTTATTTATTTATTTATTTATTTATTTATTTATTTATTTATTTATTTATTTATTTATTTATTTATTTATTTATTTATTTATTTATTTATTTATTTATTTATTTATTTATTTATTTATTTATTTATTTATTTATTTATTTATTTATTTATTTATTTATTTATTTATTTATTTATTTATTTATTTATTTATTTATTTATTTATTTATTTATTTATTTATTTATTTATTTATTTATTTATTTATTTATTTATTTATTTATTTATTTATTTATTTATTTATTTATTTATTTATTTATTTATTTATTTATTTATTTATTTATTTATTTATTTATTTATTTATTTATTTATTTATTTATTTATTTATTTATTTATTTATTTATTTATTTATTTATTTATTTATTTATTTATTTATTTATTTATTTATTTATTTATTTATTTATTTATTTATTTATTTATTTATTTATTTATTTATTTATTTATTTATTTATTTATTTATTTATTTATTTATTTATTTATTTATTTATTTATTTATTTATTTATTTATTTATTTATTTATTTATTTATTTATTTATTTATTTATTTATTTATTTATTTATTTATTTATTTATTTATTTATTTATTTATTTATTTATTTATTTATTTATTTATTTATTTATTTATTTATTTATTTATTTATTTATTTATTTATTTATTTATTTATTTATTTATTTATTTATTTATTTATTTATTTATTTATTTATTTATTTATTTATTTATTTATTTATTTATTTATTTATTTATTTATTTATTTATTTATTTATTTATTTATTTATTTATTTATTTATTTATTTATTTATTTATTTATTTATTTATTTATTTATTTATTTATTTATTTATTGATTCGTCAACAGATAAAAATGGTTATCACAATGACAATAAGATAAAACTGAATTACATACAATAACTAACACACTCATCTTCGGAAAGAACGCTTATTAACCTCACGGGATACATTAAATTTAAACACGTTATAACAGCTGTTGGAAACGCGACACATGCTTAGCACAGGCTCGTGTTTGCCGTAGTTGGTCCTTGAGTGCCGGTTTATAAAGAAATATTGTAAACGGAGGTTTCTTCGTCGAGTGTTGAAGTTCAAGATACCAAGTAAAGTGGAACAGTCACGCTTTGGCCACCATACGCCTTCCTTCCAACAACTCCAGGTTGATGAGCTTTCACCGACTTTCAGAACTTGGCAATCTGCGAGGGTCTTGCCAACGAAGATGTCGTAAAGCAAAGCGTATAAACCTTCGCAGAACGGCTTCGATCCTGTGGACTGCATTTTGGTAGAAAGGGGAGCAAACGACAGCACAGTACTCAAAAAAAAAAAAAAGTATAGTGCCTTCAGACAATAAACGTCTAAGAAATTCTTTGCGAAGCGGAAGATAAATCCTAGCTGCGATAAGGCCTTAGTAACAATATAGGAAATGTGGTTCTCGAATGACAGTTTGGTGTCGAGCGTTACTCTCAGATCATTGACTATTGTGTCACGTTTCAAGCGCGTTCCTCGAAGGATGTAGTCGTGGAAATACATCGCACGTTTTCGGCCAAAGAAGATAGCCGAGTATTTGGATACATTTAAGGACATTCTGTTGAACACCAGTCGTCGAATAATTGTAGTTCCTGCTGAAGATAGTGGGCGTCTTCTGGACATTTTATGACGTAGTACAGTTTTAGGTCACTCAATTTTATGAGTAGATCCACTTTTTTACGAAAATTGAGTAACATTTCCGTGTGAGAAAAAGAGATAGTATACAATTGTAATAAAAAATTGAGTAAAATGAAACGGGAGTGTAGCTCATCATATTTTTGGATTTCGGTAAAAGTTACAAAAAAAAAAAATCAGTAAAAATTGGAACGTCATCAACTTTCAAATATAACATTGCTTTCGGTTATTATTTAGTGAATAAGACTGTGAAATTTAATGGACCTCTGTAATGCCATCATGCACAGAGCAGTTTCAACAGTAGTTCGTTGTTTTTAGATTTTATTACCGCTTTGATTTTGATTCACTTTTTCACACCAGATATTCTATATGGTAGTCCCGTCTGCCTAAATGTTTATTCATCCCCATGTGGATGGAACCACATAGCCTGGGGTACAGAAACACTGGAAGAAGCCAAAGTTGGGTATATTTTGACCAGGTTTATTTTTGTGATACAAAGAGAGTCGCCTAAGATGATAAACTAGATATTTGGCTAGGTAATACTTACAAACCATAAGTTGATTTCAAGAATTCACTTGTTTTAAAGCATTCATTTGTAGGTTTTTAACCTTTCTCCAGAATCTCCATCTCGCCCTAACCGGCACGAGTTCGATAGAATATTTTGATGACATTGATCTCCTACAACCAAACGAAAATCACTTTTCAAAACAAGCTAGAAAAAATTGTCGTAATAACCTGTTTAACTGTGCACGGTTAGACTGGAAATTATTTCCTGAATAATATTTTACAAAACAACTAACTATTCATTCGTTACTTACATAAAAGCTTTAGCACGCGAAAATTTGCGGAGTTTGACAGATGTGATTTATACTGAAGTAAAGATTACTGAAGTCCAGTGATTTTTACATTTTGCGTCAGTATTTATTATGATTTTAATGAAAATCGGTAAATGATTTACTGAACTGCTCAATGGCAGTTTATTAGTTTACAAAGTAAGTCTGTAAAATAAATTCAAATGTTTAGTAACATTTTCATACAAATTACCGAAAACTTGCAAATCTTTGACAGATATCTATAAATTGAAGAAATTTTGCTGATCACCCAGAAGACTTTATTTTACTGATCAAAATCGTAAATTTTTTTACCGAACATCAAAACTAGGATTTGGTGTGTATTATTTGACTAATAGATGAAGGAGTTGTAGTGATCAAAGATTAAAAAGTCGCTCTGAAATAGCCCGAGTAGCTTAAAAGAAGTTCAGCATGTGACGAACTAGCAAAATAAATTCTGATCAGAGAACTGTATCAAAAAGCAACCAATCAACAACTTTATTTATTTAACTCTATTACAAGAAGTCTTCTTCCTGCTCCGTCAATTTTAAAGGACATTACACTAATCTTTATACTCGATCTAACAAAGAAGAAAATCTGAATTTATTGTGCTCTGAATATTGCTGACGCTCCATTTACGATGATTTTGAACCAAAAACAAAAACGTTACTAAAAACTTCCAATTTCGGCTTACGAAAGTCACCTAATGCGACAACCAACAATCCAAAAATCATCGATCTCGAGTTATCGAAAAAAAAAGCGAATGAAGGAAAATTATCACAATTGACACTGGACAACATTATTCGAAAAGCGTCATAGGGTTAGGGGATGTAATGTGAGCCTAGACCTTTCATTCGACCTATGTACTAACTATGTGATTGATTCAGCGATAACATTAGTCTACAAAAAATTCAAAAGTGGTGAATTTTATAATTCGACTAATGTTTCTAATGTTAAATTTTATGCAAAATTCAAAAATGCCGTCAATAAAAAATTAAAGTAGAACAGTTTTGAGATAGGATAAAAGTTGATTTTTTTTTAAATAAATGAACATAAACACATTTACTTAAAATGGAATATCTCCAACGCGTGTGATCCAATTTCAAATATTTTGTCATCAAATGAAGCAAACTAAAATTGAACACTGATCTTTCCCACATTGCAATATTCTAGGAGTAATAGCTTCGACGCTGTTTATAAGTATATATAATTTTTGGCGATTTGTTTTTGAGATTTGTAAAAAAAATTGTGCTAAACATATGATTAATACCAAAATAACGCCAACAAAAAAATATATTGCATGTGTAGCTTAAAGCCAAAGAAAAAAAATGGGCTCAATGGTGAAAAGCGGTTGAAAAATGAGGAAGTTATGCTGGTATTAGGAAAAAGTGCAGAAATGCGGAAAAAAACAGAAATTCGAAAGAAATACGCTCATCTCTCTCTCTCTCTCTCTCTCTCTCTCTCTCTCTCTCTCTTTCTCTCTCTCTCTCTCATCTTCGATACTGCGGTACGGCGTTCCAGCATGGGGAGCCGCGCTCAAAACGAAAAGTAACCGCAGGAAGTTGAACAGCGTGTTTCGTCTGATGGCAATTAGAGTCGCGAGTGCGTACAGAACCATCTCGTCGGAGGCAGTTTGCGTTATCGCAGGGATGATTCCAATCTGCGTAACCAAGTGCGTAACCCTATCAGAAGATATGGAATGCTATCAACGGAGAGGAACCAGTAATGTGAGGAAGACAGCGAGGCTAGACTCCATGGTCAAATGGCAGCAGGAGTGGGACAACGCGGAGAATGAAAGGTGGACCCACCGGCTCATCCCCAATGTGTCGACGTGGGTGAACAGGGAGCATGGAGAGGTGAACTTTTACCTCACACAGTTCCTGTCCGGGCACGGCTGTTTTCGCCAATACCTGCACCGGTGTGGTCATGCGTCGTCACCTTTCTGCCCGGCGTGTGCCAACGTAGAGGAGACTCCAGAGCACGTGGTGTTCGACTGTCCGAGATTTACGGAATTGCGAAGGGGAATGCCTACCCCAAGGCCGGATAATATCGCATAGCGAATGTGCAACGAGGAAGACACGTGGAACGCGGTAAGCAGAGTCGTGACGCAAATACTGTCGGAGCTACAGCGTAAATGGAGACGGGACCAGCAAACAAGCGCCGGTTCTGAGGAGTATCCAGCGCAGTGAGCAGTGTTCGGCTTCGGGTCGTCGGGGTGCCGGTGAACCGGAAGTCTCCTGCTAACCGGAATCGTCGGGCTGACCTCGGCACTCGAACAGCCAGCCTGCTGAAGAAAGATTAAAGAAGAAGAAAGTGCTTCGGATATGTAGGGCACCGCCAGTGCGGACGTCATCCACCACCGGAACTGTCGGACCACCTGAAGACGAAGTCGGCGCAATACGCGTAAGCGTCCCCTGCGATAACCGCCGGTAGTCGGGGCACCATCAGTGCGGAAGTTTCCTTCACCGGAACTGGTGGACCACCCTCGACGCTGGGGGGAAGCAGGAGGATTCGGGAGATGGATACAACGTAGCAGCGGAGCAGTGGATCATCCAGCCAGTCGGCGAACTAGTCTTAGCTAGAGGTCGGAATTTTAGAAGAAGTGCATGAGCCCCCCCCCCCGAAGTAGTCGCAGCATTTCGTGGTCCCGGGGGGATCGAGGTAAGGAGGATAAGCTATCCGGATTTTCCGGGAGGCACATTTTTAGCAGGTCGGGCAGGAGCTCAACCCTGTTCGCCTGAACATTGTGTGGTGTCTCAGGTGTCTGTCGCGCAAATTTTTGATGGTTTTTCAACCCTTATAAAAAAAACACACACACACACACACACACACACACACACACACACACACACACACACACACACACACACACACACACACACACACACACACACACACACACACACACACACACACACACACACACACACACACACACACACACACCGTTTTTGTGTCATTCTTGAGCACTATAGGCAAATTTCTTTAAAATAAGTTTATTAAAACTTAAAAATGATTCAAACTTGAGCTTCGTCGTTTATGCGTCGTTTTGGTTTCTCTAACTACAAACCAACAGTAGTCACTCAGCATTGATTCGTCCCAAAAGCCTTGATATCGTCGTTCTATTTGCTTCATTTGTTGGTGGAATCGTTCATCGTGCTCATCAGTTTCGTCGCCAAGATCCGGTGGGAAGAAATCCAAATTTGAGTGGAGGAAATGGATTTTCAATGACATGTTCACACCTATAGTCATGAAGAGCAAGGAGTTATAAACTATGTACATGAAACATGGGTTATTGATAAGTTAGGATTTAATATTACCTATTTTCTTCTAGTTTTCCAGCAAATTCTCAATAACTTCAACATGATCCGCACTTTTAGAGTTTCCTAGACAATTCGTAACAACCAGTCAAAATAATTTCCACGCTTCTTGCTCATCAGGAGCCAAAATTGCGAAGAAATGTTTGTCCTCAATCATTTTTTTTTATTTGAGGACCCACGAAAACACCTTCCTTAATCTTTGCATCCGATATGTTTGAGAACATGATTTCAGATATTCAAATGCAGGTCCATTCTTTTTTAACGCTTTTACAACATTCTTGAAGAGTCCATGTTAATATGTACCGGTTTGAATTCGAATGTGGAGTTGGTTTTTCTACGGCTTGCACATCAGCATACTGCACCGACTTATGGTGGCCATGTTGTTGAACCTCGGTGAGGCAGAAATAAAAATCCGTAGCATGGCAAAAAGGTTCATTCCAAATAACTGGCGTATCAAAGGACAAATAGCGGCTTTACAGTGACAGAAATGAGAGTATATAACAAATTTGAATGGGACCAGTGGTAAGCTATACATTACACAGAACGCTAGGCACCCATGGTTTATCCAGATTCTCCGGACAAATTTCAAAATAAAAACGGAACGCAGATTGAAGAGGAGCAGTGAATTTAACCGGTGTCGTAAAAATGTAGATGCCACAGGCATAACAAAACTTTTGTGGATCATTTTTGCATTTGAATTCCCGTTTTGCAGCGCACATTTTTTTCACTCCAATAACTGAACTGAAACAGAAACTGAACGAACTGTCACAATTTGAAGGGTTACCAATAGCTATTAAAATTAAGTGCCAGAATATCTTACCAAACTATAGAACAGTGGGTAAACCAAATCTTGTGTGTGTGTAAGTGTATGTGTGTGTGTGTGTGTGAGAGAGAGAGAGAGAGAGAGATGGGCGTATTTCTTTCGAATTTCTGTTTTTTCCCGCATTTCTGCACTTTTTCCTAAAACCAGCATAACTTCCTCATTCCCACTTCAACCGCTTTTCACCATTGAGCCCTAATTTGCTTCGTTTTTTTTGGCTTTGAGCTAGATATGCAATATATTTTATTGTTGGCGTTATTTTGGTATTAATCATATGTTTAGCACAATTTTTTTTAAATCTAAAAAAAAAAATCGCAAAAAATTATATATACTTATAAATACCGTCGAAGCTATTACTCCTAGAATATTGCAATGTTGAAAAGATCGGTGTTAAATTTAATTTTGTTTCATTTGATGACAAAATATTTGAAATTGAATCACACGCGTTGGAGATATTCCATTTAATTTTTTTTGACGGCTTTTTTAAATTTTGCATAAAATTGCACATTAGAAATGATGATAAGCTTACCGAGTTTATAAATGCTATAAACTAGTATAATCAACAAATAAACGATGACAACATGGCGACAAACTTGTGCTTAAGCAATTGAGAATGTTTTCATCACCTTATTGTGATTTAACTATTCGAAATTAACGATTTACCTAACTTTATACTCGCCATGATTTCGTAAGTTAAGCCTGTAGAATTTCTGCACGATCTTCAAATGTCCTAAATCTAACTAATTTTGATCGACATCTATTGTCATACACCTTACATCTGCAGAAAATAGTCACAAGTTCCAAATTAAGTTTTCATACGGAAAGATAAATTGGGATTTTCCAAGGAGGATCGCAGTGTTTTGCGTAAGCTGTCACGTTTTTTTTTCTGTTCCTTATAAATCAGTGTGAATTTGCGATGGTGGTTCGGGTAGTCTAGCTCATCTAGCATTTCAAAAATTCCAGGGCGTAATAATTTCATAGAATGTCCGATTATCCGTTGTTTTCGTGTTGTCATGGGGCATGTTGGTAAAATGTAGTTTGTTTTTCAATAACATGAAGAAATGAAGAATTGTGCTAGTGTTTCCGCACCGAACATTGGTACCGATATGGCTAGGAGCACATTTTCAGCAAAACGGGAAAAGTATCATTTCTGGCATGTAAGTCAAAATGGTGGTGCTGGCGGACTTTGTATGGTCAGATTTCAGCACAATTCCGAATCGGGATGAGGAAGCGTCATCAAGATAAGTAAACGTCCATTAAATGTTTTACATTATATTTCAGTTTTCTTGCCCATAGCTCCTTGGACTAGAGACGCATTGTTTTGTATTCTCGCTCCGCGGAATATTTCAAAATCTAATCATTTTTGCAAAAAAGCTTTGTTGATCCATCTGCTGTGTAGCTTTCCGCTCAATCGTCTTGCTTTAAGGTCTGTATCCGCAATAATCCGGACACCTCAAAACATGAATAAAACATAAATTTCGTATTATATTTCCGTCGTAGTTGTTTATTTCAGATTCATGGGATGTGTTTTAACAATTAGTGAAGACAAAACATAGTTACTCGATATTTGCATAAAATTTTCAAACTTTACGCTTAGCTCCGTCTATTAGGGTTTGTACAGACTCTTCAGAAATCGTAGAAGCCGTCTTTGTCCAAATTTGCTGGCAGTGTTTGATGTTTTTGATTCCTTGCTTCTTTCCAGAAAGCTTCCGCTTCATCAGAGCCCAATATCTCTCAATTGGCCGTAGCTTTGGGCAATTTGGCGGGTTTGAGGTTTTTGGTACAATGTTCACTTGATTTACTTGGTACCATTCCATCACAGTTTTAGCATAGTGGCATGATGCCAAATCGGGCCAGAACAAAGGTTTTTCTTTGTGTTTTTAAATGAGGGGTAAAAATCGTTTTCGAAAACCCCTTTTTTATACACTGATAGGCAAAATAAAGTGCCCACCTCTTCGTTTTTTCAATTTCTCTCATTTACTTGGTTCAAATTAAAGTAAACACAGTGTAGTGTTTTTTCTTATTTTATTTTTTATATTCTTTTTAAGTTTCACTTATGGAATACTGAAAAAAAGGAGTTTTACTTAAAGAAAAAAAAATCAATTTGTGTTGAAAAAAAAAACAGTGACAAAATAAAGTGCCCACTTCAAAAATCGATATGTTTTCGATAAGTTTCCATTGGAAGACCCCTCGATTGTTTATGTTTTGATATTTTGACATGTTTTGAAGCAAACGGCTCAACCTGGTGCATTTGTATACGTGATCGCATTTGATTCAATTGAAAAAAATGGAGAACGCAGTGCTTTCGAAAGCAATTTCCTTGTGTATCCGAAAATTGGTCGTTCGTGATGTGCAAAACGGTGAATCGCACCGGGCTGTCGCTAAGAAGTACAGTATCAGTAAGGCAGCGGTAGGCAAAATTCTTCTGAAGCTTAAAACGTTTGGATCAGTGGTGGATCTCCCTGGCAGAGGCAGGAAGCGGAAAACGGATGCGAAAACGGACACCAAGATCATGCGCGAAGTCAAGAAGAACCCGAAGGAAACTGTCCGCGAGATCCAGGAAACCCTTCAGTTATCAGTTTCCGGTTGAACTATTCGTCGCCGTCTCGTAGCACAGGGGTTGAATAGCAAACCTTCCCGGAAGCGCCCATTTATCAGCAAGGCAAACAAAGCCAAACGGCTTAAATTTGCTAAGGAGCATGCTGATAAGCCCCTAGAGTTCTGGAAAACGGTTCTCTGGACGGACGAATCAAAATTCGAGCTGTTTAACCGAAAGCGGCGGGTTCGTGTTTGGTGCAGATCGGGAGAGGAGCTTCAGGAGCGCCACATCCAAGGCACGATGAAGCATGGAGGAGGAAATGTGATGGTCTGGGGGTGTTTTTCGTGGGGTGGAGTGGGAAGCATTGTGAAAATCGACGGGATAATGACGGCAGATTCTTACATCAACATCCTGCGAGAAAATCTGGAGGTTTCGCTGATCCAGACGGGCCTTGAAGAGAAGTTCGTATTCCAGCAGGACAATGACCCGAAGCATACTGCCAAGAAGACCAAGTCTTTCTTCCGGTCTTGTCGGATCAAACCGCTGGAATGGCCTCCACAAAGCTCGGACCTCAATCCCATCGAGAATTTGTGGGCGATTCTCGATGCCAGGGTTGACAAAACTGGTGTTACCAATAAAAATAACTATTTTGAAGCCCTGGAGCGCGCCTGGGAAGAGTTAGATCCACAGCACCTAAAGAACCTGGTCGAGAGCATGTCGAAGCGCCTGCAGGAGGTCCTGAAGACCAAAGGAGGACACATCAATTATAGAAATGCTTTTATTTTACTTTAATTTATGTTTTCTGTAGCCTAAATGAAGTGGGCACTTTATTTTGTCACTGTTTTTTTTTCATCACAAATTGATTTTTTTTTCTTTAAGTAACACTCCTTTTTTTCAGTATTCCATAAGTGAAACTTAAAAAGAATATAAAAAATAAGATAATAAAAAAATACAGTGTGTTTACTTTAATTTGAACCAAGTAAATGAGAGAAATTGAAAAAACGATGAGGTGGGCACTTTATTTTCCTTGTTGATTGTACTGAGGGAGGTTTCTTTTTGGTGGGAGTGTTTGGTGTCTTTGGGGTGAATAAGGGGTTCGAGCCCGTGATTTTGCTGCCAAGATTCTGTTTGATCGTTGCGATTTGGTAACTGTTTTTTGACTTTATAAGACTTAAGTCCCAAACATTGGTTTGATTTTTGGACAAAACCAGGTGACATCCCTATTTTACGAGCCACCGTTAAACGAATGGAGAGATTTGTGGTTTTCGTTAATATCCTTTTCACCAGTTCTGTCCATGACAGGATCAGCGCGTCCAATGTTTTTGTCACTTCTCGGTTTCCTCAAACGTTCCGAAAATGATTTGAGCACATCGTGAACAGTGGTTTTAGGCAAATCCAATGTTTTTGCAAGGTTCCGTATTGAAAAGGCAGGATTTGCCGTACGCCCGTACAAAATTCGCTCGCGCACTTGTTTTTCTTTCGTCGCCATCTTGAATACTAAACATGAAATGTAAACATCAATCATAGTCTTTTTATTATAGACTCTCAGCTATACCACAGTGAAATTTTTCATTCCTACGTGCAATATTTCAAAAGTTACAATAATTTGAAGGTGTCCGGATTAATGCAGATACAGACCTTACACACAAAGAATAATGATTATTAAAATTAAAAAACCCATTGCCAAAACTGAAAAGTTGCGTTGGTTCTTTTTCGTAGAAAGCGGTTTGCTTTCAAAACAAAAACCTTTTAATAGTCAATTCAAAATTTTGCTGCTTTTTACATCTAAAAGTTGAAATTTTCAAAACAAATTGTAGAACTGTCAAATCGAAACCGTGGCATCGTTGAAAATGAAAGCAAATTACTTTTATTTGAAAATGTACTTTCAACCAGAATGTGTCGAGCAATCAAAATAATTGTATGTGGTTTGGATTGAAATAACAAAATAGTTTTAACATAGAAAGGATTTTTTTTTTCTGATCAATTTCATAACATTCAAAGATAGGTTGGCATCGTTCGATCACCAATGTGTTCCATCCCGAGAGATCAATGTCGGAACACTTTCGCTATATCACTGAAATTCACCTAATTAACCTCTGGCATCTGCTGCCACTCTTCGACGCTTGAGGCAGCGCTGCAAAACAAAGTGGGATTATTAATTCAATTATAACTTTAATTTTCACGCAGTTACGTACCGATCCGTCTAACAGACGATAAAGATAAAGATTATTGCTATCATCCACCCCAAGGCGGCAAGCATAATCATCTACAATCAACAATAATGAAAAATGTCCAACGACGTGAACGACAACTTGCTTTGTTTTGGTGAATTTGACAGTTCTATAATTTTCATGGTAAAAGAAAAAACTTTTAAATTTACACACTGAACCGAAAAACATATACTTTCAAATCAAACGCATAGCTTTCGTAGTAGATAATTTTGCTTTTAATTTAATGAAAAATAAACACTTTTCAGAAGTAAAGTGCAAAACTTTTAATAAAACAATATTTCTTGTTTGTGTGTGGTAATAATTTCAGTCAATATTCTCACAAGTTTCTTCTCCTTTTCTGCACACGCTGGTTTGACATTTTTGGTTAACTGTTGGGACATTGGTGACTATGTCCCAGGAGTTTCTTATCCGTATGTAAGAAACACACCTGGCAGGAGTTTCATGTATCCAGGTGGCTCTACAAGCATGAAGAAGTTTATTCTTTGCACCGTGCTATGTCCAAGATGTGCCTTTTTTGAGTTGTAATGAAATAGTCAGCTAGATTAGGTGACTTTTTCACCTAACACACAAAAAGGCCTCGACCCGTGCCCGGTACGGTCTAATGAGAACCCGACATAAATTGACAACGTCAATGACAAATCCCCTTATGTTGTGCGCAGGAATAGTTGGCCTTTGACTATTACCTGCAGTGAGAAATTCTTTGAGGAAAACTACCTATCTTACATCCTCTAATTGTTATGTTTGTATTCTCCGAGAGTGGAGTAACGATTATGATGTAGAAGGAGATGTTTCGCTCATCACCATGAGCCACCAGCAGTGGATAGTCATGTTTGCTAGAATGAGAGATGTGAAGAGAGGGTGTTGAAAGTTCCGTCAGTATGGTAGGTTGGAGGTAGAATGAAAGTGTTGAGGGTTGAGCGAGGGGGCATGGGTGGAGTAGTACTCGAACCAAGGACGTTATCATTGCCAAACATCCCACTGCGGGGTAGGTTGAGGATCTCTGGTTCGAGTACTACTCCACCCATGCCCTTTCGCTCAATTGTCAGTACTTCTATTCTATTTACAATCTACCGTGCACTGACGGAACTTTCAACACTTTCTCTTTATATCTTTCATTCTGGCAAACATGACTGTCTACTCTTGGTGCATCATGGTGATGAGCAAAACATCTCCTTCTACATCATTACCTATCTTATGTTTATACTCACCACCAGGTGGCGAGCATCATTTGTTCATATGGAGCTAGTTGTGAACTATTTTGTCTCTTATTATTCCATTTGATTTCTATTCTATGTTCTACCTTTGCTCCTTTGCTTTAAATAACGTAAAAATATCAATCAAATTAACACTATGGAATTATAGATCACCCGTCTAAGGATTGTGTTCCTTGAAATTATATTATATATTTTCCATTTTCCTTAAACTAATTAACTCAGCGTGCTCTCTAGAATTATGGCTGCTTACAAAAACCATGTGACAGGAGGAAAGAGCAACCGGAGAAAAATAAGAGTCTTATTTCAGCATTAATTTTTATTTCGTTTATTTTCAGCATTACATAGTGAATATTCACATGTTTTATTCGTATTTGTAGTAACATAAAATTTGAACATTTGGGATGCCACGATATCAGCGTGGAATGACCGAAGTCTAAGTATAAATTAGATTGACAAAACAATATATTCCTAGTCATTACATTTTTACTGTTTATAAAAAATGCGATTATAAGCTATATGCTGTTCAAAATTCAGGTATTTGCAGGTTTCTGTTAAGTTCAATTTCAGGTAACTGGGGTCATACAAATATGTAAAGTTTCTATTATATTCGACTTGATATGGCTTGGAACGTGTGATACGATGTGTCCGCGCATCCTTCCTGCCCTGTAGAGTCTCAGAATGCCTTCTGGTTCAGGTCTCTTTGCTTGAATCCAGGTCGTTTTACAGATTCTTCTTTGCGGTTGATGTAACGCAGTGGGCCTGGCCGCTTTGACGCTTGTATCATGTCATTGACATGCAGCAAGCACCTATATTGGAAGAAAAAATAATTCGACGTCATCTAGCCCAGTTGCTTCCAAGATGCTTTCTCGTACTGGCTGCGTTTGTATTGGATTAGATTAGATTAGATCAGGAACCAACCCGTGGATGAACCTGATCTGAACCTATGAGATCCTCTACAATTGAGTATAGCGATGCAAGAAAACGGAACATTACATCGATATTTTACATATACTATTCTTTATATATCATTTCAGGTCATCCACGGATTTTCCAAGTTTTGTAAAATAATTTTAATATTTTTTTTCAAGTGGCTATGATACGCAAATACTTCTACAGTTGCAGCAGGACAACAATCTTCAAACATAAGTAATTGTTTTTATCATTTTACATTACAAAATCTCTTCACTATATTTTAGATACTATTTTAAATGACATTCCATGTAGATTTTATATTTTTATCGTTATCATAACCATTGTCATCATTACTCGGATTCTCATGATTTATTTAAATATTGTTTTATTATTTTTAGCTCGGAGCGTATGGTACGGTAGGTCCACGCATCCTTCCTCCCCTGTAGATAAAAAAAAGCGTTGTAGTCCAAATCTATTCATTTGAATCCAACTCATTTTACAGAATAATCTTTTGCAGTTAATGCAACGCAGTAGGCCTGGCTTTGACGCTTGTATCATGTCTTTGATAAGCTGCAAGCATCAATATTGCGTCATCTAACCCAATTATTTCCAGGATGCTTTCTCGTACTGGGTGCGTTTGTATTAGATTATATTAGATTAGATTAGGAAAGATAAATTGGGTTTTTCCAAGAAAACCGTAGGCCTAATATTAGGGATAGCTTATTTTATGTATTCCTAACTGTGGCTTATTGTATTCATTAGGTAGTTCAATATTAGCATTGGTAAATTTGCAATGGGGGTTTATGAGTATGTGGCTATAAATTCTTCGGGCTCCAAATGGTGAGTCGACAATGGGCAGGGAGCGTGCGTCCCCTCAACATAGCCCTGGTCCTCACAAGTTCCTACCTCATGCTTCCACGGGTCTAGAGATGACAAAGACTGCCAGCTAAGGGTTGCGTACTTAGCTGGTAGTGCAGCCTGGGCACTGTTGTCCTTCTGACTTCAGCTAGATTGAGGAGGTGCGTGCCGAGCGTCTGTGTCCACCAAGGAGGTGCGATCTGTCCTGGCATCGGCAGCGCGACCCGGTAAGGTAGTATGCTAAAATCTTACCCTACCACGAAAAATGGAAGTATTCTGAATACGGTCCGACGGTGCTAATTTCAGATAATAATAATTTCAGTGCTAATTTCAGGTATAATAATTTAAGATTATTTTTTCCCTCGTGGCTATGATAATGCAAGTCCGTTTACAATTGTAGCAGGACCACAATCTGCAGACAATGGTTAATGGTTTTATATTATCACAAAACCTTCACAATATTTTTAATGCTATTTTCAGCTTCGCATTTATGCATCGTTGTGAGTCTAAGCCAACCCAACTCACGCTAGCTATATGAAAAGATACGATGGTTTTTAATGCAATTTTTTCCCTTCTTTATCATAAGACAATTAAAAATACAAAACCTAACATTGATCCTACATCTTCTATTAGACAGGCATAAAGAATTATTTATGGGCCCAGTGGGAAACAAAAGTTTGCGGATAAATCAAATTTCCTCTTGTTTTTATTTTTATTTATTTTTATTTCAGATTTATTAAGCTTCCGTTTTTAGGCAATAATCATATTCATAGGGAATTTATTTCGCCTTATTGTTTGCTTACGTTTTCCTAGCAAAACGGCTGCCAGGAGATCAACTATGTTTCATTATATCACATTGGAAATTTCCATTATTTCAGAGTTTAAAGCAACTAACACCGCTGCCGAAGAGGCAAATGGCTGCGTTTTATAATTATATATACATTATTTAGTATTTTATTGCAACATCGTATTATTTTCATCATTATATATTATTAAAAACATATTGAATTTATTATTAAAAATAATAATAATAATAATTGAATTTTATCTGCTTCAAGGGTACAAGGAAGTTTGTTCCAGATAGTATAGCTATTTTTTGTCATTGTAGCTCAAGGTTCTTTTCTATCAAATTAGATCATTGGATATTATTAAAATTAATAAATGCTTTTCAATTCTGCTGATTATGACCCATATTTTATAAATACGTACATATTTTTTATTATTTAGTATAAACTTATATGCCATAATGCATGTTTATACTTCATTTAATTACGAAATGGTTTGGCAAAAAAGGTTTCACATTCCGGAGTTACATTCAACTACCAATGATTGAGCTGTAATGAGGCACCAAGCAGCACATAATTTTCATATGTCTATCATTGTTTCAGTTATTTCATTATATTATATTATTTACAACCAGGTAGACCAGGGTTGCGAAGGGACCATCAGAGCACCGGATTGAAGCGATTTGGATGGGGAGAGTGGAATTGCCAACTCCCTGTCATTAACAATTCGTGAATTGATGGCGAGCTCTTCTACCCACTCATTGGGAAGTCCTCACGTTTGATGGCTTGTTCGACATTATGTTGTAGGATTCTAGCATTGGAAGGAGTTTCTCATTATCCCGCGGATTACGCGTAAGTGTCTCTGCTTACGAGTCCGCCCATCCGTTTTTGGCCCTTCAGACAGTGTTAAATTGAATACAGGCAGATGTCGAACTTGATCAAATCATTCGTAGAGGACGATCCACTGTCTTATGGCTGTGCCTGCAACGATAAGTGGTATCTTTTACATACATACATACATGTGGCTATAAATTTTTCGAATAGAATATCTTAAGCAGTATCTACGCAGCAAACCTGTATTATGTAAGTTATAATGATTTTTATGTTATGATGTTGTGCGGTCGATAGAATACGAGCAAAATACATGTCAGTCTTTTAACGAAGTTTTTACTTCAAATATGATTTGTAAATTTTGAGTTCAGTGAAGGGAATATTGCTAGCAATGAAATGTCTAAAAAACAATAGTAAAAAACAGTACACAAATTGTTCTTATTACGAAATTTATAGGATGGGACGAAGCTGCATCCATGAATAGACCCAACATGGATCCAATACACCGACATTAAATCCATCTCTCTCGAATGTTTTTACCCTGAAGAAGGAAGTTTTCCTACATTTTGGTGCTGTATAATGACAAATAACTTATGAAAAATTACTGTGCAAGCATGTAGCCAGTTGAATGTCGTTTGTAGCTCAATTATTGAATGAGTTACAATAAAAATTGTAATCAACCTTAGCAAATTAGGTTGAGTTATGGGACACATACCCTACGTGGGTTTTTTAAATTTTGATCTTATTTGAATTTACTATTTGAATTGGATGTACCATAAATAAAAATATCTAAAAACTACCCTCTTGAATCGAGGATTGCCAGTACAGGGATGTAATATATCAAATACTATCAAAACAATGAGCCCTTTAATAATCTTTAATACCACTCCTAGTAGACAACGTTCCCTTCAGGGCGCGTTCATTGAAATTAAATCTCTAGTCTAACCTTCCAAGGCAGTATCAAGTCTCTTCAAAATTTTCATTGTTGTGCCCGCCATCTCCAAATATATCAACCACTCTATACGTTTTTTTTTACATTGCTCCGATTTCCATCCCGCACCGTCGACAACCTGATGATTAATCACCGGTAATATCCGCACGTAGTATTCACTCAAGTATTAGCTTAATCCAGGCACGGCTTTCTCCGCAAATCTACGGCCCATATAGCCGACCCTGTGCTGGTCTACCCAAGAAAGGTATTAAATATCAATGGCCTGGTGCACTTGTTGTTCCAACATCATCATCGTCGTCATCGCCGTCGTCGCCGTGGTCGCCGTCGCGCCTGCTGTCGTCGTCGTCGCCGTCGTCGTCGTCGTGCGACGGTTGGTTGGTTTAAATTGATTGAGGCGTCTTTTTCGGTTTGCTGTCGTGAATTTCAAATGCCACCGGCAGTAAGCGGAAAAAGACAAATCAATCAAAATGTTGCACTGTACTAATCAATAGCTGCGCAATTAGGAATGCGACCGATGTTGAGGGGAATCTGAAATGAAGCAATGAAAGGAACTTGATTAGATTCCATTGAATTTTGCAGTATCATGGGGACGGATGGTTGTTTGAAAATGTGAGCGATTCCTTTTTGGCCAGATAAATTCCGAACAAAGCGTTGGAATGCCCTGGTGTTGGGTGACAACTTTGATGTACATGTACAGTCAGGTTTCCTATTGTACGGTGGATGGTACTCTGATTTATCGGCTGTCCTGCTACCAATTGAGCTGATATTTTATTTTCAGTTAAGGACAAGCATGAACTTGTTACCTAGCGAAAATCAGCATAATTTTCTTCAAGACAGGCGGGAAATTCGGGTTGGTGCATGGTACCACCCACCGTACTATAGCAAACCGACTGTATTTCTGTTGTATGGTTCTGATGGGTAATAAACTCTTTAGATGAGACTGCAGGTGCGATCTGTGGTTGTTGGGGAGAAATTATTCAGGTGTGTCTGACAAAGGTTAATAGTTGTTAGTTGTTGTTGTTGTTGTTGTTGTTGCTTAGGCGAACAGAATATAGTGACCGAAAATGGGACGTGACTCAAAAGGGTGGCTCGAACATCCAGTCTTCATTCTCCTGTGGAGAAAATAAAACTTTCGATAACAATTTCTTGGGTTAAGACGAGTCGACGGGAAGAATTCCATCGTTTATTTTTTTTTATCTAGTTTGTTTACTTGGGAGGCGCAATCCCGTTAGCTTTACGAAGCCGGTATTTCATTATTTTTTGATAACATGTATGAGTAAATACTATATTTAGTTGGGCTTGGACCGTTTTCTTGAGGTTTATCCGGTGTTAAAAGACGTGATATTTTTTTTAGTATGGATTGGAAAATCGAATTCTTTAGTCTTATCAGAGAGTTGTCGCCAGCACTGGATCGTTGTGCGATATGATCAGGAGCCGTATTGCGGATCTCGAAACGAAGAACTTATTCTCACAAGCGGTCGTACAAAAAGTCGTTTGTTTCGAGCTACGTAATGCCACCCCAGGTCTTCCTTTTTGTGTTCGTCCAGGTGTGGTGACAATTGGGCGAAGCTAAGACTCCTCAAGATGTCGGAACAAGAAAAGAACAACAAACAAACAGATTAAACTCTTATACTAACGTTTGCATTAAAAAAAATTGACTTTTCTCGGATGGTGATAAAAAAAGCTAAGACAGATAATTGTTTTTGATAAATTTCCCATGGAAGATAATTATTTAAGCTTACTTGCAAAAAAATTCTACGCCCTTGCGAGCGGCCTTGTGGCAGTTAACCAGAACATTCGCCATGGTGGACGGAAACATGTTTGTAGGCATGTTTTTAAGTTCTTTCTTCGTTTTATTTATCAATTCCTCCTCAGTTTGGCAAAATTGTTGGAGTAGATCTTACGCTTCAGGTTGGCCCAGAAATTCTCGATGGGACGCAGCTGGAAGACGTTGGGCAGGTTCGCCGACTTGGATATCACATCGATATTCAGCCGCTCCATCTCCCCCAACGATCGCTTCGAGTAATGAGCCAACGCCAGATCTGGCCATCTCATTCAGCCACTGCCGCTGCGTAATTGCCTGCAGCTCTGAAACCAGTGGACGCGACGTCCGCTTCCTGACATGTATGTTCATGTTCGCCAGGTACTTTTTCACTGATTGGCCGGTTGAACCGACCTCCCGGCCAAGCCCACGCAGCGATGTAGCCCCTTTTCCTTCGGTGTTCCTCTTTAGCATCCTTTGGAGCTTCTTGTCGCTCAGGGTCGTCGGCCGTCCGGAACCGGTCTTTCTTTCGATGCTCTGATTGTTGTCTAATAGTGTCAAGATATTGTAGATGCCGGAACGGCCGTATCCGGCGTCCACAAAGTGCCGCACGATGTCCGTTTTCAACGCGGTGGGGTGCCGTTCTTTGAACGCGCACACTTCTGAACGGAGTTGCTACACTGTTTTTGCCATCACGGTTAGAGTTCGACTGGTTGTCGAAAAACAGACCAGTCAATCAATGTTCCTTATGACCTCACGAGGCATATCGATTGGCAACATTTTGCATCGGTGGTAACCCTTGGTATTGATTCTACCGATACTCTTCCACCATTAGAAGAGTATCGTTTCCTTTCCGAACTGATGTACAAAAGTGTATTAGAAGCTCAGAAACGACGTGTTTCAAGTGAATCCCTCAAAAGAAGACCCGCCACCCCTGGATGGGATGACATGTGAGCTTTTTGATAAATACCTCAAGCTTGAAAAAAAGTTTAAAAATTTACTCAAAGCAAGGAAACGCAATTACTGGCGTTTGTTTGTAGAGGGACTATCTAGAGAAACTTCGATGACAACGCTTTGGAGAAAGGCTCGTTATATGCGCAACCGCTCATCCTCCAATGAGAGTGAAGAATATTCCATGCAATGGATATTCGACTTCGCTAAAAAGGTTTGTCCAGACTCTGTCCCAACACAACCAAATTTACGGGATTCTACCCGAAGTAACGGTTCTCTGGACGAACCATTCACAATATTGGAATTTTCAATGGCACTTCTTTCATCGAATAACTCTGCTCCGGGAAGCGATATGATCTAATTTAACCTTCTAAAAAATCTCCCCGATATCGCTAAAAGACGATTACTTAACCTGTATAACACTCTCATGGAATTAAATATAGTTCCACCCACATGGAGACAGGTTAAAGTAATAGCTATTCAAAAGTCTGGAAAACCAGCGTCTGATTACAATTCTTACCGCCCGATCTCTATGCTATCATGTTTAAGGAAATTGTTAGAAAAAATAAACCTATCAAGACTTGACCGGTGGGTTGAATCAAGCAACCTTCTATCAAATACGCAGTTTGGTTTCCGAAAGAGCAAAGAAACAAACGATTGTTTAGTGCTGCTTTCATCTGATATACATCTGGCCTTTGCTCACAAGGAGCAATTGGCTTCAGTATTTCTGGATATTAAGGGCGCATATGATTCAGTTTCCATAGATATACTGGCAGATAGTCTGCACAGTAGTGGTTTACCAGAATTTTAAAATAATTTTTTGTATAATTTACTGAGCATGAGCATGAGCATGATTGACCGCCCACGGATGCAATTCCGTTATTGCCAGATCAGCTGTATTTGCACAAAGAACCAACAGATGATGTTTGGGACAAACATACATCTTCAATGTGTAAAAACTGGTGACCCATTATAAAGCAATACCGGCGCCGGCCGTGCCCGAATGCTGGTCAAGTAGGGAATGGGAAGGAACGTGTTGACATGATACTCGCTTTGGAGGAAGCCGAGAAATCCTCTGCACTTCCACGAGAAATCACTGGGATGTTGGATAGTTGGGAAAGGGTTAGCAGCAGGGTTCATTTTGGTTAACGATACGCTGAGAGTACATACCTACACCATCCGCCAAAAGCAATAGACCACTCAAATGTGACTGAAAATAGACAAACATAACTAAAAACAAAACAAAACAAAATAGACAAAATAAAATAAAATAAAACAGGATATTAGATAATGTCTTCAAAATATGGTAGAAATAAATAATTTGTTGCTTTGCAAACCGGCTCTCCTCGATGTCCTAGATGGCCACGTCCTGCTGGACCCGCAGCTGCTGCCGTCGGCACTCGTCCACATCAACCCGGCCGTCGCCGACGTGTCGGAAACCTTCCGGTAGTAACATGATATCTGTGTCTAATACACTCTTCTTGCACCGATTAATTTACATACTAGGCCTGCACACCGAATCAAAATTCACTTTGGCACGGTTGTGGTATTTTTCTTTAAAATCTAGTTCTAGATATTTGCACTTGGTTGCAGGAAACAGAATCAATAAGAATAATAAACTCGCTTATGACCACTAACTTTACACGGTTGCTAAACAATACACACTATCTTCCCCCACAATACCCGCGAACGACGACACTTTGGATCTGAGCTCGCTTGAGGAAAAATCACCAACACACCACAGCGCAATTGATAGTATGCAGTTTTTTGAAAGAATCGCGAGCACGGCGCGATCCCTCTACACGCAACACTCTTCTAACTTCAACTCACCGGAACCAATTGCACACGCACACTAGTAATCCGCGACGCAGAACAACGCGACGCGCGATGAGGTGCTACTGCCGCAGTCGTCGTGCTAGATGATAACGTTGT
Organism: Aedes koreicus; assembly: GCA_024533555.2. Taxonomy (NCBI): domain Eukaryota; kingdom Metazoa; phylum Arthropoda; class Insecta; order Diptera; family Culicidae; genus Aedes; species Aedes koreicus. The sequence goes on from JAHHFK020003685.1 coordinate 49,694, forward strand.
TGTTGTTGTTGCCACCGATGCGATGCAAACTACTGCCAACACACACAACCACCTACCTCTCTATCTTTCATAATTTTTTTGTATAATTTACTGTCAGAAAAACAAATAACCTTCAATCTAGGCCAACTGACAACTTCCAGAATTAGCTACATGGGCTTACCCCAAGGCTCATGTTTAAGTCCCTTACTTTATAATTTACATGTTAAAGATATTGATAACTGCTTGGAAAATAGATGCACGCTAAGACAACGTGCAGACGATGCTGTGATCTCCTTTAGAGGTCCACGCTTGCAGCAAAGACCATTGCAAAATTCCCTAGATAATCTGTCCAGCTGGGCCCGAAATTTGGGGATCGAGTTTTCACCGCATAAAACCGAATTGGTAGTGTTTACTAGAAAGCGGTTCCCAGCCCAACTGCGTCTCAAGCTTTTGGGAAGAGACATTACCCAATCTTTGACCTTCAAATACCTTGGAGTCATGTTTGATTCAAAATGCACTTGGAGTACTCACATTGCGTATTTGAAACAGAAATGTCCACAAAGGATCAATTTTCTAAGATCAATTTCCGGGACATGGTGGGTTCCACCCGGAAGACCTCATTAAACTCTATAAAACAACTATTTTTTCTGTTCTCAAATATGGCTCATTTTGTTTCCTCTCGGCAAGAAACAGCCACCTCATTAAATTGGAACGCATTCAATATCGTTTTTTACGTATTGCCCTTGGCTGTATGCATTCAACGCATAATATGAGCCTGGAGGTTCTGGCAGGAGTAAAACTTTTACAGAACCGCTTCTGGGAGCTAGAATCTAGAATACTGATCAAGTGTGGAATCAGTAACAACCTTGTGATTGAAAACTTCGAAGAAATGCTCGAATTGAGTACCAAGTCTAGATTCTTGCGAATCTATATTAACAATATGTCATCCGATATTATGTATAATTCTCCTAGTGTACGCTTCACTTATCACAGTTCCTTCATTGATTATGATCTCTCCATGAAACGGGCTATTCAAGGAGTTCCAGATCAACTTCGACCTATTTTAATTCCCCATATTTCTATTGAAAAGTACCAACATGTCAATTGCAATAGAAGAATTTTCACCGATGGGTCGCGCGCATTGATGGATCCACTGGTTTCGGTGTTTACAATGAATACTCATCTGCCTTCCGGAAACTTCAGGAACCTTGTTCCGTTTATGTTGCTGAGCTGGCAGCAATCAATTTCGCATTGGGGATAATTTCCGACATGCCCATAGACCATTATTTCATCTTCTTGGATAGTCTCAGTTCTATTGAGGCCTTCCGGTCGATGAAAACAGTGAAGCACTCATCTTACTTTCTTTCAAAAATAAGGGAGCAGATGTGTGCGTTGGTTGAAAGATCATTTAGAATTACCTTTGCATGGGTCCCCTCACATTGCTCAATTTCAGGCAATGAGATGGCGGACTCTCTAGCAAAGGTGGGCGCAAAAGAAGGCGAGATTTTTGAAAGAAGAAGTTCTCTTCAAAGTTGGCAAAACGATTGGACCAGTAATACTCTTGGGCGGTGGTTACATTCCATTATTCCAAATGTTTTGTCGAGATCGTGGTTCAAAGGTCTGGATGTAAGTCGCGGTTTCATTCGTGTGATGTCAAGACTTATATCCAACCACTACTCGCTAGACGCACATCTCTACAGAATTAACCTCGTCGATAGCAACATGTGTAGGTGCGGAACCGGTTATGATGACATCGATCACGCAGTTTGGTATTGCCCGAATAATTATGCCTCCAGAGCACGACTATTGAATACCCAAGTGGCCCGAGGTAGACAACTCTTCCGCGAGGCTAGAGATGTTTTGGGAATGCGTGATCTCCCCTACATGCAAGCGATCTACGAATTCCTTTGTTTGTCTGACCTCAATGTGTAATGTCATCACCCCCTTCCCCTCCACGCTTGTCAATTCCCCGCCATTGTGTCCCAGCTATACTTTCTTCTTGTTTCCGTGCTACTTGTACCTACCCAGCAAGCTATTGGTCAACCATCTGCGCCTACCTCCTGGAATGGGCTGTAGGAACCGAGGACTTGATTGCAGCCGCAGCCATAAGCAGCAATTATTAACAATAAGTCACCTGCCTAGTCCCTTCCAAGCGATAATGTGACCCATTACCCCGAGCCAGCCACGAATAATTGGTGCTCCACTTACTAACACCATAAAGCAAATCATTGTAAATAACAAAATTGAATATCGGCTCCGCAAAGTGTCACACACGTCTGAGCCTTACAAATAAACGAACTAAGATAAAAAAAAGGGTTTTGCGCAAGTCGGTCGATCAACACTAATCTTGTCGAGTTTAGCTCTTTCTGTCTTCATCACATGGAAGAGGGCTCACAAATTAATACAGTATATACCGACATCAAAGCTGCTTTAGATCGTGTTGACCACTCTATACTTTTGACTAAAGTCCAACGTTTGGGTGCATCGGTTTCATTTTTTTGCTGACTCGAATCATTCCTATCAGACCGTCATCTCTCTGTAAAACTAGGCAACTTTGAATCTCGGAGTTTCCAAAGCTCATCTGGCGTCCCACAAGGCAGCAATCTAGGACCACTTCTGTTTTCGTTGTATTTTAACGATGTTTGTTTAGCAATTCCTCCGGGATGTAAAATTGTGTATGCTGATGATCTCAAAATATTCCTGGTTGTACGCTCTACATATAGAAGCTCTAAAGAATTGCAAAAACTGATATTTTCTCGAGTTGGTGCGCTAGCAACAGATTAAGTGTCAACGTATTGAAGTGCTCGGTTGTAAGTTTTACTAGGAAGAACAATCCTATAGAGTATTGTTACATGGTAAACTGCCGACCAATCCAACGGGAATACATTGTGAAGGACCTCGGAGTTTTATTATAGCATAATAGTTATAATAGTTTCAATAGCAATAATAGTTTCAAGAATTGTTTGCGTAGTTTAAATGTTTTAGTGTAAGTTTTATTATGTTGACCATGTTGTCCGATGATGTCATAATGTTGTTAATTTCCATTGATTGTTGTTACGCCGTCGATAGTTTTTACCTGTATTACTTGCTAAGGATAAGGTTTAATCAAGATTTCATTTAATGATTTTGCTTCGCGTTGAGGAAAACAAATTAATTCATTAATTTATTTAAGAAATTTATGACCTTTGCTCAGATCAACTCCGATTTCGTAGCGGAGAGCCATGTTTTCCTCCTCTGTGTAGACAGCCGGACAATTATAAACGCCGTTTATCAGCCTTAGCTAGGCAAGAATATTTGCGCATTTCTTAATTGCTCTTCCGTTTCCTCGACGGTCACCTAAACCATAATTGATCCAGCCTTCAGGACTCCCCATTCGATGTCACAGCTTTGATTCCATCGCATTGTCTATGTCCATGACTTTAAAAACATCATTAAGAATCCGCAATTCAATTAGTAAGCTACAGTGTAAAAAATGGTATACCTAATCTTCACGATAGAGTATCCCAATTTTTGTCATTTGTAGTTTTAAGCTTCAACAGGCATGATTCCGATAAATATTATCATTCTGGTACAGTACCTGTAAACAGAAAAACAATATATTAGATTTTATGACAGATTCAATTGTTTGTACAGACTCACTTAATTTAACTTTACAGATCCATTTTTTTATTTCATTATACATTAACTCAAAAATAAAGTTAGGAGGGGAAGAACCGATTACTGGCGGCCAGAAGTGTGATCATACGATCTTCAAAGTACTGGCAATAATAAAATATGCACTTAATTTTGTTTCATAAATTTGCACAACCCTCCCGTCGGATATGTAATCTGGTCGCGATGGGTGGGCCTACGCCATCAGTACTGAGATGGCAACCAAAGACATATCCTGACGTGGTGGTATCACATTATGATTATTTTGAATTAATGCCGCTTCACATATCTGGCATTGATGCGCTGATTTTACAGGTGTAATCCAACGGACATCCTGTCTGGGAGCCTTGTATACTGGTGCAGTCTGGTTGGGCTTTTTCCTCAGTAATAATGATGTAGGATTTTTTTCTTGGCTGCAACACTTTCTTGTGCGTTCCCTGATATGATGAGCCATAATGAAAATACCACACATTATTAACAATTGTATACAAACAATCTTATAACGGCTAAAGAATTTAACTGAATAACGCAGAAGACAAGAACTGATTAAGGCGGACCAAGTGATAGGTCAATCAAACGACGTTAGACGAGGTATGCATCGATGAATTTCAGAACACATAAGAACTAGACATCTACCTATTAACTAAATTATAAACGACTGAAGAAGTCGCAAAATGCCTTCTTGACCGTAACACTGACTTACTAATTAAATAACAAAAAGAGACGCAATTACCTCCAAACTCGTTTGAAGGAATCTTTTTTCTCATGTATCCCATCAGTAAACCATAAAGATTATACTGTTGGAACTACTGAAACTTGTAACATCATACATTACTAAAACTGGTAGAATTCAAATATCTTGACGACATAATTGCAACTTATTTTTGATTCGAGAAAACTGCACAAAAAGACTTTCGCAGCACGTAAACGACCAACTAAACTACAAAGGACTAGAGAAAACATATTAACAAACTAAATAACAAAAAGACAAAACGACACCATACAAACCAGTGGACATAAGCTGGACTAAGAGAAAGGGAAAGCAAACTTGAACATGTAATACTTTTTGAGGCAGTGTCAACAGCGTCTCTATGGACGACATGATCCTTGCACGTCTAGGGAAATGCTTGAAAAAGGAGCTAAGTTATATTATCCTAACGCACAAGTAACAATACAATAACTTCCTAATATTAGTTCGCGAAAACTGCTTTGGAAGACTCTCATAGCACATAAATGACACACTTAACGGACTGAATTACAAAAGACTGAAGAAATAATGAAACGCCGTATTAAACTTGCAAACGTAACACTGACTAATAAAATAATGAAAAGACAATTGAAAAAAAAAACAGACAAAAAAAAGACCTAGACTCATCTAATTAGTAAAATTAACTGTTTTGGTACATGAAGCATAGAATTCGTCATCTTTGAAAATTGAAAACACTGGGGCGTAATTCCTCGCCACTTGATTAATGTGACTGAAGAGCGTAGGCGCAATAACAAACAAGATGCCAGAATGTCATAGGCGTAGGCGCAATAACACTCTAAATACAAACAGGGCGTAATTTGGTTTTTATCAATTGTTAACTAAATAAAACATATTTCCACATATATTGTGTGAAAAGGTTAAGCACTGCATTATTATACAAGATAGCATAATAAATGGTTTTTTGGAGCTTTCTATGGAAAATAGGATTTGATTTTCGTATTCCAATCTTTGCCTCCAGTTTTGTCGGTTTCGATATTTCGGAATACCGCCCTTTTCAAATGTTAGTCTAGAAATATTTTCACACAGTAGGAGAGAGGGACAAACACACACTAGGGTAAAAGCGCCGGTTTTGGCCATAGCACCAGTTTTGGTCATATGAGTGTTTAATTCTCAATTGTTAAACGTTTGGTCAATTAGAGTATTTATTTTAAATTTTAAACTACATTTTAGATATTCTCCAATACAGTTTATTCAAAAAAAAAAAAAAAAAACAATGAGTAATCAGTTTCATTCCATCACTATTGTAGAATCTAATTTTCAATTATTAATCATTTTAATTTGAAGTCCTTTATTACGCATCGGTTTACACACTGGGCATAGTGTTCAATTTTACAAACCATGGCTTTGAATTTTATAAACATAAGGTGCACAAAGCTATTATTGTTCCCATTTTGGCCATGACTCTAAGCAATCGCATATTTCACAGTCCTGTTTTCGCCATAGTTACACGTGTTGTTGTTTACGTTTGAGTTGATATTTATGGTTTGTTAATAATTCATCATTTTCATCCGATAAATCATAGTAAGTAACTATATTTATTCACTCTAATAATAAAATTCATAATTATTCAATAATCCTACTAATCAACCTTCAAAAATGATGGTTTTACCGGCTAACATTGCCAAACAAACGTACAATGAACGTGCGTTACAATCTTGTATACGAGAAATTACCTCCAAAACGTCTTCGGTATATTCGGCCAGCAAAAAATATGGGATTCCTCGGTCCAAAGTGGCATAAAACCACAAAACGGGGTCCGGGAACGATACTGTCAAATGAGGAAGATGAAAAGATTGTTTGCTGGTTGATTGGAATGCAACATCGAGGTTTTTCTGTGCAGCGCCGTTCGTTATTATTCAAAGTTAAGTATTTCCTTACCGAAAACCCCCGTAATACTCGGTTCAAAAATAATTGTCCAGGTAAACCCCAGTTTGTGTTATTTAATCACTAAGTTCTGTTTCTAATCGCATTTATTTTAGGCAAGAAATTTTTTTGATCTTTCATGACACGTTATCCACATTTATCAATTCGGACTCCAGAAGCTGTGACTTCAGCAAGCGCTCGAGTTTCCGATGGTGATATCAGGAAATGGTTCAAGGAAGTTTCCACGTGGATGGAGGAATCAAGGATATAATGTTGATTCAAGCCGTGTTTTCAACGGCGATGAAACCTCATTCTATCTGCATCCAAAGACTCGTGAAGTCTTTGCACAGAAAGGCTCTCGAAACGTATATGAGGCGTTGCAAGCAGATGGTAAAGAGAACATTACCGTCATGTTTTCCTTCAGTGCTTCTGGTCAGATCGTAGACCCTTTGGTTATCCTCCCAGGTCAGCGTATCAAGGAAGACGTTGCTCAAGCGTTTCCATCATCATGGGGATTTGGACAAAGTGAACGTGGTTGGATGACTACCCACAACTTCAGTGAGTATATCAGAAAAAATTTCCACCCATTTCTGATGAAATATGGCATCCAGCTCCCCGTTATATTTTTTGTTGACGGTCGTTCCTCTCATGTGGCTGTTGAGGAGGCAGATTTGTGTCTACAATTGGGGATAGTATTGGTAGCTTTTCACCCGAACACAACGCGTATTACACAGCCCGCAGATGTTTCAATTTTTAAACCGTTGAAAAATCAATGGAAAAAAGAAATTGACGATTGGCGTTTCGAGCATCCTGGTGAGATTTTCACTGTGAGACAATTCGGTCCTATATTGGAAAAGGCGGTTGGCAAAGGGATAAAACAACAAAGCATCACAAATGGCTTCCGTGTCTGTGGTTTGTATCCTCTTAACGCAGATAACGTTGACTATTCTAAGTGTATAGCTACGACTGACTGTTCAAAAATTGTTAACACCTCCGACAGTGTGAACGTTGTATTTTCTAAAAACAACAATAATCTACGAACACCAAGAATTAACGAATCAAGTTCATCAGAACATCCAATTCCAGAAATATCGATAGTTCCACTAGAAGAGAGTGAAATTCAATCGATGATCTCCAATCCAACGTTGTTCCCAGAAACAGCAGGTTTATCAGCAGAATCCTACACTACATTGCCAGCAGCTGATTCGTTGCCACTTCCACAACCCGATACAGCTCCGGTATCACAACTAAAATCTGCTACACACAGCATGACTTTTAAGCTATCTTCTTATGTATCAATTCACACGGATAAAATTAAGCGCGCCATTGACTTAATGGGACCATCAACTCTGTCTAAGATTCTTGAAAGAGCAGATGAAAACACAACGCACGAGCAAAAGATCATTCGATTTTTCTACCAAGAGTTTATACAGCCTTATGTCAACATCCACACAACACCATTAGACCACAGAGAGGAACAGGACCATGTACTCCGAATGACTCATTCAGAAAGAGACTTATGTTTGCCCCAATCGACCACTAATATTGAAACTGAAGGAACTGGTTATTCTAGCGAAACCAATCAGCAGGAACTTATTACCACTGATCAGTTCTATTGTAATGACTCAACCGTTCTTGGAGAGCTCACTATTTCTACCGGATGGGAACGTATCTTTCATTGGAGACTGCTCTCAGCAAGAGGTCATACGGTTACTGGAAGAATCTGCAAATGATATAAAAAAAACTATGAATTGCGTGGATTTTTCAATTACTGGTGAGAGAGTACAAATTGATGGATCACCATAATCTAACTCGTTTTATCTTTGTAATATTTGTAGAACCGATAGTCGAGCAATCTCAACCAGAAGCACTTCAAGATGTTATCAACAAAAGAACCTGGCAGGACTGATAAACATCGAAACTACACGAAGAAGTTTTATCCAGTTTTGACTGCTGGCGAACGATTGCAGGAAATTCGCAAAGTGGAAAAAGAAAAGCAGGATATTGAACACAAAAAGAAGATTAGAGCTATTAAGCGCGAAAATACAAAACTGCAGCAACTTGAAGCTAAACAGAGAAAAGATGAGGAGCAAAAAAAGAAAAAAATGGCTGCCGAATTACAAAAACGTGAAAGAGCAAAGAGTAAGTTAAAAAAATCGAAGAAAGCTGTAAATCAAGATAAAGATAAGAAATCACTGGAGATAGGCAAAAAAAAAGGTGATGAATAATGTTGCAGGTATTCCAAACAAGAGAAAGAAAGAAAATTGAAAAAATTGTTATCCATAATTATGTTGTGTTGGAATATGATCTAAACTTCTAAACTAAATGGTTGCATTCTATTTAAAACATGAAAACGAAATTTCTTAGGGTACTGGCACCGTATTCAAGTATAAATGTCTATGTCTCGAGAATCGAAATGAATAACAACCTACGTCACCTACTTCACTGTTTCTCTCACGCATTTTTCTAAAGTGAGCTAAATTGGAGTAAAGCCAAGTGCCAAGTGAGTAAAAGTTACTTCTTTGATATACACCATTTGTCATAAGTACAAAATAGCTTCAATTGAATATCACATCACTCCCAAAAGTTATTGTAGGGCACTATAAAAAGGTAGATGTGATGAGGTGATACCAAACATTTCAAGGCGATGCAACAGTGAGGCTATCCATATACCTCGTAAACAGGGAGGGGGGGGGGGGGGGTTTGGAAAATGTCCACGGTCCATACAATTTTTGGAAATTTATATGGAAGATAGTTCACGCAGAGGGCGGAGGGTATCAAACATCGGTCAAATCTTGTCCACGTGGTATATTGGATTGATTCCTAAAATAGGAACTCTGAATGGCCAATACAAGAACGCTATGGCCAAAATAGGAAACTAGTCAAGATATTTTAATTTATCAAAAATATTGACCATAACGTATGTTTTCCTTAATTAGACAAAGTAATCTTCAAGATTATAAGTAAAACTATCCAACTACGCCAAATGACTTGTTCAATTAATTTTTGTAGAAGTACAGTGATCGAAGTTCTTTGATTTATTGTTTACTATGGCCAAAACCGGTGCACTTACCCTATCATAAATTTAATCAAAAATACAATACCATAATAAATGTTTTCTGTTAGCGCTACAAACCTCATTTCATTAACGTAGATATTTTCCATCACATCGCATCCTCGTTGTAGTTTGGTGAGTCCGTTCTCTCGTGTCAGAGTTTAAATGTCGGGAAGAGAAAGTCCACTTCAAGATCGGTGCGACGTCTAGTGGCAGGAAACGAGACGGCCTATGATGATTATGTCTTGAAAATAGAGGTTTGAGGTATAAGTGGCTCTCACCGCGGTCGTTGAGCGACTATCGTGAATGTGATGGCATATAATGATAGGGTTTCCCGTTTGGTCGTTTTAAGTTGCAAGCCAACTGGTCTGATCCGAAATTCATTTTTTAAGTGGATTCGCTCTTAGGTCTCAACCGAAAAAAATATCGTGGGGGGGGTGGCCTCCCGGGGGGGGTGCAACTCAAGCCGCTTTTTGGGGGGGCGGGGCGGGGGGGGTGAAAAAAAATGATGAACCTTGTTAAAATTTTTTATGATGTAAAAAAAACAATATTATTTCAGAAGAGAGGCGAAAAGGGTTTTTTTTGGGGGGGGGTTTTCTAAAAAAAGAAGAGTGTTATATAAAACTCTCTTTTGTGGGGAAAAAAATTTTTTTTTGTTTTTTTGTTGAAAAAAAAATTTTTTGTTTTTTTTTTTTCCTTCCTTCTCTCCCATTTTATTTTGTGGTGGGGGGGGTAAAGAATGTGCACACCAAAAAGTAGTCGTCGGAAATGCCCTAATGCAGTCTTCTCCGTGTACGCTTTGCTAATCCGATCACTACTACATGAATATTAATGTATGTGTGCTATGATGAAGACGTCGTTTGGCTACAGTAACCTTTATTCAGTAAAATGGCGTCGAATCAAGAACGCGTGCGCGAAGCAATTTTGCACAAAAGAGTGGAAAATCCAGATATGTCACACGGTGATATTGCCAAGTCATTAAAAATCGCAAAATCGACGGTTACTAAAGTGCTAAAAAACTTTCAGCAGCGCTTAACTGTAAAGAGATAGGTCGGTTCCGGAGGTAACCATGATTCTCGTTTCGTCGCGGAGAGGAAGAAAGTGATTGAAGAATTTAAGAAGAAACCGAATATTTCGGTTCGTGATGTGGCGAAAAAAGTGAAAATGTCTCCATCGTTCGTCCAGAAAGTGAAGAAAAGTGCAAGTGAAATCATTCAAAGTAGGTGTTGCTCCAAATCGTAATGACAGCTAGAACAAGAGCGCAAAATCTCGATCGAGAAAATTATATGACACTATGCTGAAGGAATACGACTGCATAATATTGGACGACGAAACATATTGCAAAGCTGACTTTAAGCAGATACCGGGACTACAGTTTTATACCTCGTTGCAAAGAGGAAATGTTGCTGATCGTTTTAAGCAAAAAAAAATTGTCGAAGTTCCCAAAAAACTTCCTCGTATGGCAGGCAATATGTGGATGCGGTCTCAGAAGCGACATCTTCATCACGACTGGCACTCTAAATGGACAAATTTACGTAAAAGAGTGTCTGAATAAACGACTCCCAAGTAACAATTTCAGTTCTATTCCAGCCGTATAGCACTCCTCCCGGCTTTGTTGATGACACTACATTCAAAACTGTTTTGTCCACCAACACCTCCTCTATGCATCTTTAAAGCCGAAATGTGTACAAAGTGGCCCACTCTATAGATGGTTGTGAAAACAAATTAATAAAACCTTTCTAAGACCATAAAGATTTTGAAAATGTTCTAGTGAAAGATGTTATGACCACCTGAGAACCATCATAAAACCTATTGGCCGCCATCAAAACCCGCATAGGGCTAAATGGCCACAGCTGTCAAACTTCACGGCGATATCGTGGTTGGTTTTTGTTGTTTTGCTTTGTTGCTCTTCTGATTCACTCAACAGCAAATAATGGCTCAGAAAAAAGTTCTTCTGTTGCGGGAAATTATGATTGATAGCAAAATATATAAAACAAATTGAGTTTTTTTATGGCGTATCATGCTCCAAATCATATGCGCATTTAATTTTATGGTGAATATTGGCACGATAAGAGCTGAAAATTAATGCGCCTTGGAAATTATGCGAGTTTACAACAACAAAAACAAAATTGAAAGAATTATATTCCGTAAATTAATCATGAAACTCCTGAAAATTGATGGAATTCAATAAGGTTATCTAAACGAATACCGAAGTTTGTCTCAGATCTACAGTTCAATTGTATTACATATAAAATTTGGTTTATTTATTTTTTCACATTTCAATTATTTCATATATTTCAACATGGCGATTGCAAGAAATCACAGTTTTGCCAAAAAGCCAATTTATCTTAGCAATGACTACTATAAAACTATCTGGCGCTTGGAGCTTCCCGCCGTAGGGGAATGGTAAATGTCCTAAATGAATTTTAAAAATCAGGGATTGGAGTGTAAGTCGGAAGGGTCTACCCTTACCCTCCCCTGTTGCCGTTCATTCGGGACACAACGGTTCGGTGCTGTTCTGGCCTGACCTGGCATCTTGCCACTATGGAAAACTGGCTAAGGATTGGTACATTGCTAATGGTGTAAATATTGTCCCAAATTATTGCAATCCGCCAAATTCGCCAGAACTCCGTCCGATCGAAAAGTATTGGGCTCTGGTCAAGAGGAATCTTCGAAAAACGAATAGCGTAGCAATTGATGAGAAAAGCTTCAAGCGTAACTGGCAGAAAGCTGCAAAATTGGTGACGGATGACACTGTGCAAAAACTGATGGAAGGTGTCAAACGAAAGGTGCGGGCATTTGGATATAACAGGTCAAATTGACTTAACTGTATATGTTTTATATTTGTATTTTTATGAAGTCTTAAATAAATTATTTACTTTTGATTTTCTCATATATTCCATTTAATACCACTAATTTCCCGTTGACTACTTTTTGGTGTGCACATTCTTTAAATACATTTATTTTCATTTACAGAGTTGTCAAATCCAAAAATGAGAATACCAATTATTGCGAATAATTTTAAAACAAACACTGAAGTTACACTATTTTTAACATAAAATACTTTTGAAACAAATTTAACATATATTTGTGGCCAGCCAGGAAATTGGTTAAATTTATGATAAAATATTCCTGACACTCAACAGAGTTGCAAATTTTCTATCTTTTCCACAATGAAAATACGAAAATAAATTTAGTTCGAATTATTTTCAAGCAAGAAAATATTTTACATACAATATCAATACTTCCCATCGATTGACATTTTATTCTCATGGCTTCACTTGACAGCTCGAATCTGGCTCCACTTGACACTCACCATTTTTGAGTCTGCTTCTCCCTCCTAGGTTGTACCTTGCTCGGAATTATTCTGAATGAGATTAGAATACGAAATTTTTTAAAGTTTAGATATGGTATTCCAGTAAGATCGTTGTATTCCAATAAAATGGCTTCTTGTGCTCAGGATCAAGTGTTTATCAATGCGTAGCATAAAATCCTGATGATCTCCCTACTAATAATGCCATCGTGCTTTCACTCTGCTAGAAACAATTTATTTTTCATTCAACGAACTGAACTAAATCCCGGATCATGCATTTCTAGCGAATAGGATACCGGAATTAATAATTACACTGCTACCAGCACGAGTTTCCTGTTTTACCATAATTAAGTATTTTTTACAGTGGACTGGTCAACATTGCACTTGAGTACTTCACTTGCACTGAAGGGTAATAACAAGATTGCATTACACACCCAACTCAGCAAACGACGGCAATGAAGCATCATCCTCAATCTGTCAAGCTTAAAATCATCCAACCCTCGGTGTCTACAGCAGAAGTCAAATTATGCTCATAAAGAGCTGCTAGGAAGGCGCGCAACCAACTGTTGATCCTTTGCCCAATGCTCCCTGATGAGGAGATGATGTTAAATTGGTGCCTGATCCTGTAGCCTGAATATGAGCAATTTTATAACATTATATTAGGGGAAAATGTGTGCATGTACTTGATGGCACGATGGCCTTCAAGCTTGTAGCTTGGATACTCGCTTGAGGTGGGAATCATAATAATTAAGTTGGAAACTTTTTCCCACCCTCGATTAGAACATAGTTATTAATTTTCTTTAATTGGGAGTTGGATTACCCTTTCAAGCACAAACGAACACATAATATCAACTAATCAATCGACTTGATCTGAAACAAAAACCTCGCATAATTATTCACAATTTCAACTTAATTGATTTCAATTATATTCGATTGAGTGAATCACAACGTGCAGGGAGAGTTCTATCATCGATGAGGACAGTGATCATGACAGAATTACAATCCTGGCTCGCTTGGGGATTCTTGTTCCATATGGCAAAACGCTCTAAAAGGGAATGTCATACAAGCTGATGTGCTCCTTACCTGTGTACGGTAAACTTTTTCTATTAAAAACTTTAAGACAGGAGTAGAATCGTGACTGGTATAATGATAACCGACTCTGCTCGTTTCTAATATGTTTGATTGCAACTTGTGCAGGAGCACTAGTATGCATGTATACATAGTTGAAGCAACAGCCAGTCAGCTAGCGCTGGCACAGGTGACATTGCTCTCTACCTTCAACAGCCACAGTGCATAGTTAGTGCCAAGTGAGCTCATCACGCACGGGAAACCGAGTTGAAGAGCAGATAAATGTCATACAAAGAGGCCTCTTCCGTACCCTATACGATGCTGTTATAACACGTGTACAGTGTAACAGGAAGTCACACTCCAGAGGTCGTCGTTTCCGTCATCATCCCAGTCACAGTCACAGTAATGGGCCCGGTATGACGACAGCGGCATGTGTGTCAAATAGTTGATATCGGCTAAACGGGCGTATAATGGCATAAATGTTTCCCGTGAGGATTCACCCTCCCCGCAGCTGGCCCCAAATCCAGTCGGTCGGTATCCACTTTCAGGTAGGGCTAATTGATTCGGATGTGTGTATCGTCGTAAAGGTAGAGATGCTGTGTCTTCTTTTGAGAGTGACGAGAACTGTAATGAAGTGTGTCATGAGATAAGGTGGACCTTTGGGATTGTACTCTTGGTAGAAGGATTAATACATTCATCGAATTTGGCTCTGCAGACGTTAGGATACTTTAGAATGCTAGAACAATCAAGTGTTAGTTGGATTGTTATTGGTAAATGAAGGGTGAAATAACGTTGCATGGCTTCATTGTTTTAAGTAGAGACGTTTGTTACGTTTGACCGCCTTTCTTTATCTATCACACAAGAGTGAATAGTTTCATTGTTTTCCACTAATTTGTTACCAATTTGCCAAATAAAGTTAAATCACCAACTCGAGCGACGCACTTGATATTTCCGTACATTTCGTGAGTAAGTTGAAAATAATCCTTTCTGAGAGTTTCCCGAGTGTGTTCACGTAGACCTCTGAGGCGCTTGGCACCTTTGCCATCGTCAAACGGTTCTAACTTGAACAACGTGATACGATGTCCCAAGAGGGGATTTTCTTTACTATCGTACAGATTCGGCCGAAGGGTCTCAGATTGTTACGAAACATTGTCCATGAACCCTACTCATGGATATATGAACAAAAACAATATTAAAAAATAAGGGTTGCCAGTTTTCCTGGCAAACGCCAATTGAAGTTTTCCGATTTTAATTGGAAAATTTTGAGTCATGGAAAATTTTGAAAACATTTTTTTCTCGTTTTTTAATTCATAAACTTTCATTGCTGAAATTTTGGCAAAGGGCTTTTGTTTTTGTTTTTGAGTAATGCTCGAAAAACTATGGGCCCGCACTCGTTTTCATACCGAAATAATAAAAAAATCCGAAAAGTCCAGTCGTCTTCCAATTTGCTAATAGATACCTAACGTATGCTTTAAAGTTAAGTATGTGGTTTGATAATTTTGTTCAAGATAGCCAATTTTTCGCAATTTTTTCAAATACCTTTCCAGAATTACGACAACCTTCTGCCCTTGCTATCCCCTGCAATCCTGAGTTTTTCTGCAGCTTTTGGAAAATAATTTTAGCTTCCTTTTCCGTGAAGTTTTTGCAGAATTCACTGCAAAAGTCACATGTCCGTGCAGCCAATTATCACTCTGATTTGCAGCAGCTAACGATTAAATTCACCGTGTTATTTCATCAACAAGTTCTAACAAGAGTAACTGTGTTTCTTTCCTACGTAACTACGAAACAGCACTTCTAACTGAAAACCGTTAAGCTACTACAGAGTGCGGCAGAAAATAATGCGATAATTTGTTCTATACCTTTCAAATCCCATTTTCAAGCAATAATATCAACATTTTCGAGTGCAGTTATCTTTATAAAGTCCTTTTAAATAACTTTATTCAATGTGTCCTTCATTTTTATTAATAACATCCTCGAGCCGACGCCGGAAGCCAGAGCATGCCTTTCGGACGTAGTCCTCCGACATTGACTGCCATGTGCGTGTTATGGTTGACTTCAGGGTTTTCACACTAGGGTGTGATGTTTTGCAGGCTCGTGCATCAACATATGCCCAAATCGAATAATCCAACGGATTAAGATCTGGACTGCTAGGGGGCCACAAATCCTTCAAACTTCATGTTATCGTTCAACCATTGTTGGGTTCGATTGGACGTGTGACACGGCGCGCCATCCTGCTGTACGACAACGTTTTGGTCCTCGGAGAAGTTGGCCTTCACCCAGGGAAGCACTTGGTCCTTTAAAATACCGATATACTCTTCGGTATTGATTTTAACTCCAGCATCAATGAAAACAGGCGGCATTTCCAAACCGTTGGACGCCACCAAGCCAAACATCATGACACCAGCCGGATGTTTGATTTAAAATTTGAATTTCACTTTTTCCGGACCGTTCTCCATTTTCTGCGGTGAAATGAACCGGTCCGTGCGGCTGTTGGCCACAGCATCGATGCTGAAAAGCTTTTCGTCGGAGAACAGGATTATCATTTTTTTCCCTCTTCAACAAGGAAAGCAATCCCTTGGAACGACTCACTTGAACGCCTTCCTTGACCCGGTCCGTAATCAAGCGGCGTTTCACTCTGGCTCTGGAAGATGCATGCAGGTCTTCTTTGATGATTCTCCACATGGATTTCTCCGAAATATTGGCTTCCTTTGCAAGTTTTGATCACGTTCGGCGTGCGTGCAAAGCGCAGACGTCCGCTTCCCGGCTTTCGCTGCTTATGACCATCCTGCAGGGACTTTTTTATGCGGTAAACTGTTGCCAATTAGCACCCTACCACCTTGGAAATCTCTTTCGGCTTCTTCTAGGCGAGCAACAAACTGGTGATCACTACTTTCGCGAACATTTTGACGAATTTGCAATAAAACAAATATAATGTTTGGATGCAGCACTTGAAAGTAAACATAAACAAATACACTTTCGACAGAAATTAGTCACTAGCTACACGAATTAACCCAATACTCAAGTTTGAACATTTTCGCATTATTTTCTGCCGCACCCTGTATGGTCAAACAGCAAAAATCCAATAGTGATATTACTCATAAATAATATTGAAAGTAGAGGCCCTCATCAGGACAGTTTACTTAGATAACTTAGGGTGTCCCTACAAAAAAAGTTTTTTGCTCTAACTTTTTTATTTAAAATTTGCCAACAAAGTTGCTTGAAGATGGTTTTTAGAACTTAAAAAGATGTAACTTTTGACTTATAAATCTTGCCGATATCTTTTACCGTTAGCAAGTTATTCACGATTTTCCCCTATCATTACGCCCTTGTCAAATGTGTTTTGCTCAATTTAAAAATATATCTATCTCGAGTTTTCCAATATAATATGCAATAGTATCAAACCTTCCAAATACAGTTGAGAAGTATTTTTTTGTCTGCCCCAACCAAAGAGATCAACATTTGAAAAAGTCCTATTTTTTTTTACAAAAACCATAGTAACTTTTGTTTGGCATACGATAGCGACGATTTCAGTACATCAAAAGTTGCATCTTTTATTGTTCTAGAATCAATGGCAGCATAACTTTGCTGAAAAATTAGAAATAAAAAAATTAGAGCAAAATAACTGATTTTTATAGGGACACCCTAAGCTACGTAGGAAAAATTACTCTAATTCGGTCATTTAAAAAGCTACAGAAAAATTTATTCAACCAAAGTTGCTTAAAATTCTTACATCTGCAATTGTTCTCAAGAATATATGCCTTTATTTCTGCAAATAAAAAGTTAGATTTCCGATTTCTCTGAAAACAAGGACCACTCTAGTTTTCATTCATACCAAAAGAATGGCCTTATTATTAGGAACAACTTTGTAGAAAACAATTGTGCTCCAACACTTCAAAATTATTCTGAAAACGTATCTTTCCAGCTAAATTCGCATTCTGGACCACTCTGCAGTGGTCTTTAGATCAGAAAACTTGCTGAAGAAGAAGTTATAAGCATTACGGAACGACAACGTGTCGCTTCATCAGTGTTCAAATTGAAATCGTCACATAAATTGCACCCAGAAGTACTAGAATCAATACATGGGACGGTAAAATAGAAACTAAATTCCAGAGTTATTTTATTGAATTTGAAGGATTCTCTGAACTTTGGATCAATTGTAATGGAATTGTAATTTCTACATGAATTTGTGTCCTAGCTCCGATAGTACGATACGAACGGTTGAGAAGATGGTGTTTACCATATCTTAATATGACGGCATGGGCAATGAATATCATTATGGTCATATGAATGATTTTAGTATAGACTGCTTCTTCGGTTCGTCAGTGATATTCTCTTAAATTTCGGGAAAGTTCTTTCCTGATTTCATGATTTTCTTAAGCTCCCTGCTCAACTTATGGGAAGTGTCCTCCTGAACTTTTTGCAAGTTTCTTCATGAACTTCTTGGTAGGCCTGGATTTCTGTTAAATTTACACCTAACAACCCAACCGAACCTTTCGGACTTCCAGAGAAACATCTTCTTGAACTTCTTCGGTAAGTTTGTTTTCTCAAGAGTTTAGCTTCCTTCTAAACTTCTAATAAGTGCCATCCTGAACTACGTGAAGATTTTTCCGAAACTGGGAAAGTTCTCTCCAGAAATTATACGAAAATCCCACTAAATTTCTAAGAAGTTTCTTTTTGGACTTCTGAGAAGTCCTCTTCTGAACTTCAGGAGTTTCAAAGTTTTCCCCGAAGTTCATTCCTGAATTTCTGCTCAAACTACTAGGAAGTACTTCCTATGCTTCTGAATAGTTTTTTTTTCTTTTTATTTTCGTAGAAGTTTCTCCCTGCACTTCCAAGAATTCCTGAACTTTGAGAAAGCCTCTTTCTGAAATTTTGGAATGTTTCCATCGAAACATCGGGAAAGCCCTTTAACACTTCTGGGTAGTTTCAACTAAACTTTTGGGAAGTTTCTTCCGGAAATTCTGGGAAGTTTTTTCCTGAACTTCAAAGGGGCTCTCTTCTGAACTTCTAGGACGTATCATTCTGAGCTTTGTCGAAGTTTTTCCTGAATTTTTGAAAAATTACTCCTTGAACTCTCTGTTAAATTCCGTCCCTGAAATTCAGGGGAGTTCCATCTTGAATTTCGGGTAATTTCTCCAAAATCTCTGGAAAGTTCCACCTAAACTTCTACTTTACTTCCTTAACCTGGTTCAGCGTCCTGTTAGGACCGTATCTGCGTCACGATATTTCTCCATAAAACTCGGTTGAGGGCTACTTGTCTCCAGTTCTGCGAATGTCTCTTGCTTTCAAAGTTTTGCTCCACTTGGTTTAACCACCTAGCTCGCTGCACTCCTTTGTGTCTTGTACCGGCCCGGCAAGGATGGTTCCAATCGTATCATAAATCATTCGTTGCACGCTCTTCTTTGATTCAATAGACGCACACAATGAGAGGTTCTGCTTCACCTCTCAAACCAAATACTGATGGGCCAAGGTTAACATTGAATGAACATAGCACGAGCTTCATTGCTTGTCAATTGTATGCGTGTTCATCACTGCTTGTTTGTACAATTTATTGATTCGTTCGTTGGCTTCTGTTGGTGATTCATTTTCGTTTCCTGATTCGATTGTGTGCTAGTGCTCGAAGCTTCCGATCGGATCACTTGATGATTGTGTGGTGCCGCGTTCAAAGCAAAACAGAATCGGAAGCCGAAAAGCACAGTGTAGCCAGTAAATACAGCGGGAAAAACAGAAAATATGTAGCAACTAAACGTCAAATGTTAATATTAAGTGACATGTGTTTCTTTAGGCCAGTATTTTCAGTTTTTGGTAGAAACTGATGATGGCACAGGTTACTTAGTCGGTAATGGTATGGCATTACCAACCCGGATGCAGTGGA
Organism: Aedes koreicus; assembly: GCA_024533555.2. NCBI lineage: Eukaryota > Metazoa > Arthropoda > Insecta > Diptera > Culicidae > Aedes > Aedes koreicus. Next base: position 69,267 of record JAHHFK020003685.1, read on the forward strand.
TTTCTTTGTCCGGTACAGAAGATTTTTCACATGTCACAAAACAAAAATGTATGCATTCTTGTTGGAATATAAAATATGCGAATTTTTGTTCAGCGAACGATAATCGACGATAAGGATATTTAACCCTCTTCAATTAAAATCTCCATAACGATTTTTCTTGCATGTTATGTGATATAAAATTTTTTATGTCACTACTTATCGGATACGTGTGACAGGAAAATTAAAAAAAAACTAATTGAGTAGGCTGATTTTTCCCATACTTAGCAAAACTTCCAACACTGTCATTCGAACTAAAAGACAATGAATGATTCTGATTCAGATGAATGCTATCATCTCTCGTCTCCGAACATCATCTGGCGATCCTACTGGGTTGTATTTCCATAGCCACTCAATTAGCAAAGAGTGAATCACAACTAGGCAGAGCTGTTGTCCATTCGACTTGCGTTGTGGAATGGAGTAATCTACAAAACGTCTAATCTTGTTCACTCACTGAGTTCCTGCGCATGTTGCCTTTACCAATACATTTATCGATGGGTTTGTTTCAAGCACGGATAACAATGAATAATTTTCGCCGATTTCTTCGGCAGTCACCAACACTGCCGGCCGGATTCGAGGTAAACACCATTTTGCGGGGTTGTTGTCCGACATTCTGACAACATATTCCGCCCATTGTACCCTTCCAGTTTTAGATACTGTGTTCGCCATGGGGGGGCGCCGGGTGGGGGTTCTTCTTTCGCCTCCTCATGCGGTTTTTCCAGCAACAGGGAAAAAGGGGGCCACGGACCCGTTGTTTAAATATTTTTAGTGCTGGGGGGTTCTCTGCGTGGTTTGGGGTGTTGCGTGGTTCTGCCCGTAGAGAACTACCGGTCTTATCAGCGTTTTTTACATGGAACACATTATACGGGGGTGAAGTTTACCAGACCTCAAGGTCTTGTAGGCACGACTTCCGGTAATAATGCGTTTCCGAATTTCTCTGCTGCAGTTGTTATCCGACGTAACCAATGATCCGAGGTACACACACTCATCCACCACCTCGAACTCATCTCTGTCAAATGTCACAGTTCTGCCTATGCGAGTCATGCCAGTTATTTATACAGTAGTTCCAGTCATGTCCACGAAACAAGGAATTGTCCTTGAAAAAATTCAGAGGCGTCCCACCGATGGGTCGCTAAAAAGCTTGGAATTGCAAATATATACAACTGTGTCTCGTGTGATAAGAACCTTCAAGGAGCGCTTGAGTGCCCGAAAAAAGGAGTGGTCGTAAAAGTGGTCCAACAGGCAAGAAAAGTGGTGCAACAGTTTTAGAACCGTCTAAACACGTCAATTCGAGATGTCACTAAAAAGTCCAAGGTGTCAGTCGGTTTTGTGCAGAAACCCCCGAAGCGTGGATTACTTGTTTAAAGGGTCCAAAAACCCAAAAACGGAATAAAAAGCAAAACATTGCTGTGAAAACCAACGCCCAGAAACTTTACACGAAGTTCTCACCAAATTGTGTTGTATTGTGATGGATGACGAAACTTACGTCAAGGTTGACTTCCGTCAACTTCCTGGGCAAGAATATGTCGTTGCCAAGTCTATGTTTGATTTCTCGGAGGTTGCTCGAAAGAAGAAATTACCGAAATTGGCAAAGAAGTTTCTGATCTGTCAAACGATTTGCGGATGTGGTGAAATAAGCGCTCCCTTCATCACTTCCAGAACAATCAACGGTGCCATTTACACGGAAGAGTGCCTTAGGAAGCGTTTATTTCTTGCTTTGCTCAGACAATTACCACTTTCCAATCAAAAACTACGTATCAGAACAAACTCTAACTTGACAAAATGTCACAGATCAGTAACTTTTGAGAAGCCGTAGAAGCCTAAACTAAAGCATGCCATAATATTGTTAGTATTTAAGTGTTTGAAAAAAAAAATGATTTTTTGGTTGACCATTGACTAGGCTAGTCGCTTTTACTCATACGGCCTCCAAGAGGTTATGGGTCCAGGACTAGGTGCCTAGCAACGCGAGTCAAGAAGAATTTTTTTTTCGCCAAAGCTGATCCAACTACACCAGCTGGAAGTTCAGCACGGAACTGTTGATGATCCAGGAAGACCTGTAGAAATTTGCGGCAGGAACGAGACCAGTTGCAGCGGCGGTACCAGGAGCAAATGCGGCTGCAGAACCACGTGCGAATGTAGCAGCGATTGAAGCCTGGGATTTCGGGGACCAGCGAGCACGAGTCACGATCGGGCTCTTGATGGAGAGCAGTCAACATGGCCTCATCATGCAGACGAAGACAGCTCGTGTAGCCTGGGAGAAGTTGAAGGACCACTTTGAGAAGCCAACTTTAACTTCCATGGTGTCCTATCTACGGAACCTGATAGCGAAACGATACAGCGAAGGTGATGACATCGAATAGCACGTCATCGAGATGGAAGAAGTCTTTGAGCGTCTCTCGGTGGCAGGACTTAAACTGGACGATAAGTTACAGGTTGCCTTAATTTTGAGCAGCCTTCCGAAGTCTTTCAACACGCTGACGACCGCAGTCGAGAGCAGAGCTGATGACGAGCTCACGTTAGAAGTGGTGAAAACGAAGCTCATCGATGAGGTAACGAAAATTGGTAACTATGGCAACGAGACCGGTCTGCGGGCAGCTTCTGGTAAGGAGCCAATTATTTGCCATTACTGCCAAAACTCGGGCCATAAGAAGCGCGTTTGTCGGAAGCTGGCCAGTGACCGAGAAGATGCGAACCGGAGCGACAAGAAAAATCGAAGAACCGCGTCCAGAGTGAAGACGGTTCGTGCAGATCCGAGTGGCGAAACCACCTTTATTGCGAGAAGATCAGGAACAGCAGAATGCTGGGTCATCGATTCCTGGGCGACATCACATATGTGCGCTAAAAAGACTTTTTGTGGATCTGGATGAAACTATCGCCGAACATGTGGCACTCGCCGACGGCAAAATGACAGCTGCGAAGGGCAAAGGGACTTGCCGTGTTGTTTGCTGTGGTCTGGAAGGTAAAAATATGACAGTTATCCTTACTGATACACTCTACGTGCCGAGCCTCGAGTCAAATTTGATCTCGAAAGGAAAACTGGTGATAAAGAATGGGACAGTTATCTTCGATTCAAAAGGATGCACGATTCTGATGGACGAGAAGGTTGCAGCTGATGCAGTCGTTTCTGGTGGACTATACGTATTGAAGAATGGCTACATCGCGATGAAAGCGGACGACAAATACCACACAACCAACTGCCAGCACACGTGGCACCGACGGATGGGTCACCGTGACAACAATGCCGGGAAGGAATTGGTGCAGAAGAATCTGGCGACTGGTTTGCAAACCGCAGACTGTGGATTGCGAACTCAATTATGAGTGCTGTCTGGAAGGAAAGTTTGCGGGGCTTCCGTTCCCGAAGCAATCCAAAAGGAAACCAAAATCACCGTTGGATTTGGTCCATGTCAACGTGTCTGGCCCTATGAAAAATGTCACGCAGAATAAGTGCCATTACAACCTACGTGTAATCGACGATTTTTCTCGTTATAAAACCGTGAATTTCCTGCGCAAGAAATCCAACGTTGAAGAGAGACTGAAGCAATTTGTGATGGAGATGAAGACAACCTTCGGCCAACCGCCAAAGATCATTCGTTCTGATAATGCAGGTGAGTTCAAGAATGGAGCAATCGAAGATTTTTGCAGACGAGAGGGCATCAGGCAGCAGTTCACCACACCGCACACCTCGCAACAGAATGGAGTTGCAGAGCGGAAAATCGTTCCCTGAACGAGATAGCGAAGTGTATGCTGTTGGATGCTGAGGTTCCGATGCGGTCCTGGGCCGAAGCTGTGAACACTGCATCTTATTTCCAAAATCGACTTCCTACCGTGGCGCTCAAGGTGCCACCGTAAGAGGCATGGTGGAGCGAGAACCCGGATGTTGACCATTTGTAAATTTTTGGCACCAAGGCGTACGTGTGGGTTCCCAAGAATCTGTACTCAATGCAGAAAATGATGTTTGTGGGATATTCGACGCAGCAGAAAGCATACCGATTTCTGGACTTGAAGACAGTACGCATCCGTTAACAGCAGGAATGCAAGGTACTTAACGACAAACAGGAGAAGGGAATTATGTCGTCAAACGAGAAGTACCAAAGTCTCGTTGGTGCTTTGATTTATTTGGCCGTTTATACAAGACCAGATTTCCCAAGTTACATTGCCAAAACCATCCTGTTTTATTAAGTTTTATTAACGTTTTACTAAAGCCACTAAAAATCAAATTGGTTTTATTATGGCACCGAGAGGTGCCAATAGGTTTCATATTTTAGTCAGGTTTATGAGAACTTACACAGCTTGTTTACAACGACCTTAAAACCTTGTTTTCTGAAGTTCCTTTTACTCCTATCAAAAGTTTTATTTCGACTTTATGAACTCGTACAATGCTGCTGTGAAATGCCGTTTTAGGACGCATTCATATTCTCTTATTATGGTCAGTTGAAAAAGCATTTTAAAACCATTTTGCTCCCAGTAAATGCATTAAACGGAAAATTGGCATTGAGGGAAGTCACCAAATGACCAAATAGTTTCAAAATTGGCATTGCGAAGATAAATTGTTTTTTTTTTGGCAAAACTGTGATTTATTCCAATCGCCATATTGAAATATAAGAAATAAATGAAATGTGGAACAATAAATGCACAAAATTTAATTGTAATGCAAATGAACTGTTGATCGGAGATCTACAATTTTGGCATTGTTTTAGATAACCTTATTGAATTCCATCAATTTTCAGGAAATTCATGATCAATTTACCAAATATATTTGTTTTAATTTTGTTTTTGTTGTTGTAAACTTATTTATTTTCCGAGGCGCATTAATTTTCGGCTCTTATCGTGCCAATATTCACTATAAAATTAAATGCTCATATGATTTGGACATGATACGCTGTAAAAACTCAATTTTTTTTTGATATTTTGCCATTAAACAAAATTTTCCGCAACTCTAGAACTTCGATATTATTTATTGCTAAATGAATCAGAATAGCAGAGAATCGAACAAAGCAGAACAACAAAAACCAACCACGATATCACAGTGAAGTTTGTCAGCTGTAGCCATTTGGCCGTATACTGGTTTTCATGGCAGCCAATTGGTTTTATGAAGGTTCTCAAGTGGTCATAACATCTATCATTAGAACATTTTCAAAATCTTTTTGGTCTTATAAAGGTTTTATTAACTTGTTTTCACAACCGTCTTAAGAGTGGGCCACTTTGTACAAATTTTGGCTTTAATGAAGCATAGAGGAGGTGTTGGTAGACAAAACAGTTTTGAATGTAGTTTTATCAACAAAGCCGGGATGGCTGGGATAAAACTAAAATTATTACTTGGCTTGGCTATAACAGCGTCTATTCTCGGGCGCAGAGTAAGTAAGGCGGCGGAAACCGACTGGACGGAAGCAAAGCAAGCCCTGCGGTCCTTGAAGAGTACAGCCAGCTTGCGATTGAGACTAGGAGGAGAAGGAAACCTTGAAGGCTATGCAGACGCGGATTGGACTGGAGATAGGGCTGATCGGAAATCGAATTCTGGATTTGTGCTCAAACATGGCTCAGCTGGACATCACGGAAGCAGGATTGCGTTACGCTTTCATCAACCAAAGCGGAGTACGTAGCTCTGGCAGAATCAACCAAGGAGTTACTCTGGATCATCAAACTGATGCGAGACCTTGACGAGGATATCCAGTACCCGGTTCTCATCCAGGAGGACAATCAAAGTTGTATCAACGTGCTACGATACGAAGGCGACACCCGGCGTACCATGCAAATCGACACCAGGTACAACCTCGTCCGGGATCTGAGGAATTCTGGAGTCCTGTGCGTTCGGTACTGTCCAACCGAATTCATGGAAGCGGTTGTCCTTACTAAGCCGTTACCACGAGTAAATCTGGAAAGACTACGAACACCAATTGGCCTGCAAAAGATCGTGATTGAGGAGGAGTGTTGAGAAGCTGTAGTCGAAACAACACGATCGCTCTAATCTAAAGCATGCCATGATATTGTTAGTCTGTAAGAGTTTGAAGAAATAAATTTATTTCTTGGTTGACCATTGACTAGGCTAGTCGGCTTTATCCATACGACCTCCAAGAGTAACTAGTTTCTGAGCGATCGATTGAGTCGACCTACTCGGACATCTGTAATAGCACAACAGACCTGTCGAGCAAAATTACTGTCGATTCGGTTTTATAATTGATCCCTATGAATACTATCTGTTAACATAATAAAAAGTTGAACAAATGATTCCTTACACGAAACATCGCTTTGCTACAACAGCGCATTTTAAACCTATTTACCCTGTATGGTTTTCACCTCATTTGACAGGATTGAAACCGTACCATTTCACCAGCTATTTTGCCGAACTCTTACTGTGCGTCATTTGATTATGAGATGCTTTGAACTAATGGTCCACCACTGGTCGGTCTAACGCATATTACACCTCGTCGCATTCCATATGAAAGTGCGGGTGTGCTATAGCAACTATATGCAATTGAAGTTGCAACAATGTTTATAATTAAATATCACCACACGCAAGCACATGCATTCGAGCTCTGACGCAGAATTAATTTTAATGAAATTGTTTGCACTCTATGAGTGCTAACCAGTTTTCGATTGTGAGGTTTTCATTTCTGGTGGAAAACATATTGGTACGTTCTATCAAAATGGTTGATGGATTAATTAGCATTCCCGGCAACAAGCACCTGAACCATGAAAATCTCCTTTCGCTTCAACGGAAAAGGAATCCATGGCATGGATTTTCTTCTTCTTTTTCTTCTTCTTCTTCTTCTTCTAGAATTTTAACGCTTCTACTGCGAACGTTCGGCCGACTCTCAACTTTCGACAGTAATGAATCAAGAGCTTTCCGATGCCAATTTTAAAGTTTGAATTTGCCGATTCTTTTCCACAGGTAAGACGAGAAGATTTCCAACCCGGGAATCGAATTCTCCATCTCCGGATTGGTAATATCGTGTCCCAGCCGACCAAGCTCTCTGAGACCCCATGACATGTGTCCATTTCCATTAATTTCGTGTCATATGGGATTAGCAATACAATTGGCAGGGTGAAATTAAACCTTCCATCCTATGGCATGACATAGTAGAGTCGGTCCATCTAGAGAGACCAAAGGTTCAACTGTTTCCGGCAGGTGTTCTCCTATCAAAACTCGTCATCCGCTGAACCTCGGTACGGCACCGCAAAAACACGTGCAGAATCTATTTTAAATTGCATTTCGTATTCCACCTTTTTCCTGATCCCGCTCAATATATTTTGCGTAAAATTTAAATATAGGTAAGTTCCCGATGCAACGGATGCTTCTTTGTCGCCGCATAATTTCCTAGAAATACCCGCACACTTCGTGTTTCTATGATAGATGCAGTTTTTCCCAACAACTGTGCAGCGAAGCGAACATACTTTGCCCGGTAACGATGTGTGGCTTGCAGTCAGTGCTGGTGCGTGGATGTCACCGTTTCATTCATAAAATGCAGAAAACTTCGCATGAATGTGCTGCACAAGAAAAACCTGTAGAGTGTATGGAAGCGTAATCCAATTCATTCATTAATTTCTGCTCTCCGACGACAACACCACAGAGCTACCGAGCGACGACGAAGGCGATGGCGATGAAGTGTTATGCTCGGATGGTAATTGCAAGTACTGCCAGGGCGAAAGGGTTGCGCACTAACCGACAGCAACGACGACATAAAACCGCAACAACAACCACGTAAAAAACATTGCAGTATTAACAGGAATATTTTCCCACACGTCACAAAATCTCCGCTTTTATAATGCTAAACTGCTGCCACAGTGCGTCGTTGCTTCGATGGTGACAAAATTAATTTTAGAATTCATTTACGAGAAATAGCGAGTATGTTCGGATCGGGTTAAGATTGAATATGCCGAGGATTAGTGCACTGGATGGGGAAGTTGACACAAAGGCACCGTAAGTATATTAAGCTTGATTTAATTCAGAAACTGGCAGAACTTGTTATGAAGTGAAACAAAGTAATGACTTTATGATGCGGAACGTACTTTCTACAGAACTGTTTTTAATATTGGTTTGGGTATTAAACACGTTTAACCATGATTAATAAAGCATACTTACGATTTAGGCTAAGATCCGGGGTTCTTTGTTATGTGGAGAATTTTCATTTACTTGGTCCATGGTTGAACGTCGGCACGACGCTGTCTGCGAAGTCTTCACGGACCGCCATATTCTTTGGACATACTTCGATCTCGCTGCAAGTTTCTGCGCCTAGCTCCAGTTGGGATTTTATACCGAATTTTTCGAGGCTGCCGATGTTGAAAATTTTCCTGGTTGAAAAATTCCAACACCCGACAAAGATCAAACCCTTGTCATCTCCAACATGCTCATGCTTTCAGTCTGCGCCAACATAGAATGGTTCCAGGAGGTTACAGAGCAGGATAACAATCTGAAACGATATGTAGGAAGGTCGGGATTAAAATTGAATGACAGGTATAGAAGTAGTGAATAGGCTTAGTATTTGATGACTGGAGGAACCAAGCGTGATAAACGGATGAACTTTTGCCAACAACTTCCACAAAATTAAAAACAACGGCGTCTATTCCAGTTTTTCATAAGTCGCCGCTTGCTATGAATCAGTTCGATCTCAACCAGGTAGCAACTATCGTCAAACTGACGCAATATCACGAATGGCCGTATGTGTGCTCTGAAAACAACCATGCCGTTTTGATTTTGCGAGGATGGCTGTCTGAGTCACACCGGGCGTATTTTTCATGAACGTTTCGCGACGTTCGGCTTAGCATGCTCTCTGGTTTCAGCACTATAAATATGAATAGAAACGCTAATGAGTTCAAGAAGCTGTATCCATGAGCGGTAGAAGGCTTTGTTCAAAATCATTATGTGGATGACTCTTCGAAGAGCTACGAGTACACAGAAGAGATAGTCAAAGTATTCCACATCTCCCCGTCGATGAGCTGCATCATGCTCGAAACCGGTCGGATAAAAAGGTAAATTTTGAAGTCCTTTTTCGTTTGTAAGAACTATAAGTGTTGTGTCCGTACTCGCGTCGCGTTTCCGTTGAGTGTATTCCAGGAAATTCATTTAGTCCACGAGCAAGGTGGCTAACGTCAACAGCATCGTCTAGAGAGTGATTGACTCAAACGAATGCTCTCAACTTTTCAACCAAAATGAATGCGGAAATTGCTTAATCGATTCCTGACAACGGAAGTCCTACAAAACGACATATTTATTTATTATTATCAATACTCCATCTGACACTGTTGTCTTAATGAAGATGGACAGGGAAAAGACAATTTGAGACGGAGGGGGCTCAAATTGGCATAAAAACCCTGTCTTTTTCTAATATATATATAACATAAAATACAAATCAAACATTGACATAAATATAACAATGAAGGAAGAGCACAATAACTACACTACAAAATAACTACACTATACATCGATTGCTAGTTACAAAAACAGGTCAAGATGATAAAAAAGTGAAAATCAGTCGTTTGTTCAATTGTCGTTTAACATCCAGTGATCATAAATCTTCTCGGTCCATAAGCCCATCGCCTTTTAAGTCGAGTTCCTAAGATAACGTTGCAGAACGGCAGCAGGGACGTGAAAATCGAAATGATTTGAAACATTGTTGAAGCGAGACGCCATGAAGCGTATTGGGTCGTATTGGCCGTATCTAGTATTGCGGGTTGCCAAATGCAAAAAGTTACGCCGACGAAGGGAGCGTTGTGGTACGTATATATTAATATCCGCAAGAATAGCAGGTACATCGACATCTCCGGCTAGGACCTTGGCAACAAAAACCGCTTGCATGTCAGTCCTCCTTTTCTCCAGGGTTTCAATTCCCAATAGCATGCAGCGATGTTCGTATGGCGGCAGGTTAAGACGATCACGCCATGGTAGATGACGAAGAGCTAGGCGCACAAACTTTCTTTGGATCGATTCAATACGGTTAACCCACATAATGTTGAACGGACACCAAACTAAAACAGCAGATTCCAGAATCGAGCGCACCAGAGCACAGTACAGTGATTTCAAACACATAGGATCAGTGAAACCATCGGTAAGCTTTAATATGAAGCCGAGCTGTCTGTTCGCTTTCGAAATCACGTCGTCAATATGAATTCGGAAGTTAAGCTGGGAGTCCAAAATCACACCAAGGTCTCTAACCTTTTCCAGCCGTTCTAAAATTTGTCCATTAAGACGGTAGCGAAAAATGATCGGTTGACGTTTTCTAGTAAACGAAATAGTGTTGCACTTCGTTACACACAGCTCCAGAAGGTTCCGTTTACTCCAATCCGCAAATAAATCCAACAGTTTCTGCAGGTAGGCACAGTCCTCGATACAAGTGATCATCTTGAAGATCTTCAAATCATCGGCGTAGAAAACACGAGTTCCAGATGGTAAAATGAATGCCGCATCGTTAATGAACAGCAAAAACAGCAGGGGGCCCAGGTTACTCCCTTGTGGAACACCAGATGATGTAGTAAATACAGTTGAAAACGACGAGCCTATCCTAACTCTCAAAGACCGACCAGACAAGTATGACTTGAACCAGCCTACAAAGGCTGTGGATACTCCGAGTTTTTCGAGTTTTCGAAGCAAAAGATCGTGGTTAACTCGGTCGAATGCAGCTTTGAAATCAATGTATATAGCATCTACTTGCATGCCAGCGTCCATCGATCGAATGCAGAAAGAGCTGAATTGCAAAAGATTTGTCGTCACGGATCTCTTCGGGTAGAATCCATGCTGGGCAGTAGATATATAGTTCTTGGAGGCAACGAAAAGCGCTTGATTGACAATGATTCCAAAGAGTTTTGAGCAAGCACTTAACGATGTTATTCCACGATAATTAGCAATGTTACAATTGTCGTTCTTTTTGTGAACGGGGGTCATGTCCGAAGTCTTCCACGCGGTCGGGAATATCATTTGTTGCAAAGAAATGTTGAATAATTTGACTAATGGCTGCACTAAAACGCTCGAACATTTCTTCAAGATGCATGCAGGGATACCATCTGAACCGTATGCCACTGAGTTCTTAAGTTTACGTATCGCATATTCGACGTGCTCCTCATTGATTTGAAAAATTCCAAATTCAAACCTGTCGGATGGTGTTTCACGGAGAGCTTCATATAGATTCGAGGAAGAAGTAAATGGTAAATAACATAAGGGACAAGTTCCGGTGAACTTGGTGGGTTCATATCTTTTGGCACAAAATTTACTCCGTTGGCTCGGTACCACTCCAACACGTTTCGAGCGTAGCTGCAGGATGCTAGATCAAGCCAAAACAGAGTTGATCCTTTGTGTTTTCTTATGAATGACAAAAGAAGCTTCTTAACTTCACTCTTTCGTGTAAATCGCACCGTTGATTGTTTCGGAAGTGATGAAGGGAGCGCTTATTTCACCACATTCGCAAATCACCTGCCAGATCAGGAGCTTCTTTGCAAATTTCGATCATTTATTCTTTCGAACATCCTTCGGAACATCGAAATTTGACTTGGCAACGAAATATTCTTGCCCATGATGTGTAAGGAAGTCGGCCTTGACGAAAGTTTCGTCATCCATTACGATGCAACACGATTTGGTGAGGAACTTTGTGTGAAGTAGACCGGGCGCGGGTTTTCGCAGTGATGTTTTGCTTGTCATTCCGGTTTAGGGACCGACTGACATCTTGGACCTTTTAGCGACATCTCGAAGTGACATGTTTGGACGTTTCTTGAACTGTTGCATCACTTTCCTAGCTATTTCTCTGTCCATTGGACCACTTTTACGGCCACTCTCTTCCTTTCTTCGGGCACTCAGATGCTCCTTGAAGGTTCTTATCACACGAGGCACAGTTGTATTTGCAATTCCAATTCGATGGGACGCCTCTGGATTTTGATTGTAAGTGCACACAATTCTTGCACGAACAATTTATTGTTTCGACGACATGACGGAAACTCCTGTATGAATAACTTTGAAAATTGACAGATGTAAACAATTTACTATGAAGAAAATTTGCTCAAGTTTCCAGGTTTTTTGCTCATACGGTTCAAAAGTTACAGAAGATTTGCTGTGTGACATTTTTATCGAATAAACACTTTATTTATGTAACATAAGTCCTGAGAAAAATTCAAAAGCATTCGAAATCAAATACCTTATGCATTTGAAATCGCATACAGTGCATAGGTTTTCCCTGCATGCACATGCTATTATTCATCTCATAGTAGCCTGCGAGTAAAAGAAGCCAATTTCCTTAGTTTGACAGTTGCACCATGACAAAGTGGTAGCGTATTCGTGATTTGTCCCACGCACAAAAGTCGCAAAAAGACATTTCAATCACCCTGGTGGACCGTGAAAAGGGTCTCTGGCCGAGAAAAGAAAGGACAACTATCCGCGCAGGTTGCCATCAAAAAGATGATTCGGGCAAATCCAGTGCGTTCAATAAGGAAAATGGCGAAGGAACACGGGATCAGTGACTTTACGGCACGGAAGATCATAAAGGAAGATTGCAGGGCGAGATCGAGGGCACGAAAAATAACTCATATGATTACCACCGCATCCGGGAACTACGAGCCGAGCGATGTAAGAAAATCATGAACTTCCTCAAGCGAAATCACCGACGAGAGCATGTTGGCTTTCGATCTCGTATCAAATTTCAGAAGCGATTGCTATATTAGTTCTCTCCTTGTAAGAGACGTGGCCGACGAGCATAAAAATGTCCTGCATCCAGTAAGCGTTATATTTGGACTAGTAACTTCCGGTGGCAGAAAAATGAACCCGGTGTTCATTCCTGAAGGCAACAAAGTAAACACGGAGATCTACATCGGGATTTTATGTAAGTATGTACTTCCGCGGATCAAAGAGCAGTACGGCGAGGAAATGTTGTATTTAAATGGGAAAGAGGGGTGGTGGGGTGTGGGAGGGAAAAAAGGGAGGTTTGGGGGGGGGGGGAGAGGATATGGAATAAATTTAAAAAATAAATTAAAATGTATGTATGTATGTATGTATGGTAGCCACCATCCCTTCTAGCCCTTGGCTTGGATGCAGCTCCACTTAATAGCAAGATCAAATTGAGCCACCGATCTGAATTCAAAATATCGCTGTATGAAGGGCCAAAAACGGAGGGGTGGACCCGTAAGCAGAGACACTCACGCGAAATCCACGGGAAATTAAGAATCTCCTTCCAACGATACGATCCAACAAATCGAATAACCCAATTCGCAATACTTATTAAGCTTTCTACAGGATGGCTTGTTAAGAAGGGCGCGTCACCCTCACTGAAACTGTTGGAGTAGAATTCACAGCATCATAATCGAATCGGTAGGATAAAGAAAATGATAATGTTCATTCCCTCCTAGACTCAGGCAGTCAATCAAACCATCGTCCAGTTTCAGCTTGAATGATACCCTGATGCACCCTCCCAACCCAGTATTTATTATATATATAATGTAAATAATATGACATAATATTCAATATATGTATTATGGAATAGTGCAATGAAATATACATGAATATTTAACTCAAATATGTCATAGATATGTCATGATGAAATAATTAAAATAGTGATAATAATATGCAATAAAAAGATAATAATATGCAGCTTGGTGCTTTTTTACAGCTCAATCAGTGGCAGATGAGTGTAATTCTGGAATGTGAAGGTCATATTGCAATTAAACAAAACATAAAACATTTAATTATACATAAAATTATAAAAAATATGTATGTATTTATGACATATGTATGTATAATCAGCAGAACGAAGAGCATTTATAAATTTTAAAATTAGTATCCAATAATGTAAATCAATAGAAAAATACCTTATGGTACAATGTAATAAAATATCTATATAACCTGGAATCACCTTCCTTGTAACCTAGAAGCAGATAAAATTTCATAATTATTATTATTATTTTTCCAATGAATATAATAATGAAATGAAATAAGAATTAGAAGCAGCTATATGATGAATGTATACTGAAATGTAATGGTAATATTATCGATGACATGAATGGTTGTAAATAATATAATATGAGGAAATAACTGAAACAATGCTAGACATATGAAAATTATATGCTGCTTGGTGCCTCATTACAGCTCAATCATTGGTAGTTGAATGTAACTCCGGAATGGGAAACCTTTTTGGCCAAACCATGTCGTAATAAAATGAAGTACAAACATGCATTATGGCATGTTATGTACGTATATAACATATGGGTCATAATCAGCAGAATTGAAAAGCATTTATTAATTTTAATAATATCCAATGATCTAATTTAATAGAAAAGATCCTTGAGCTACAATGACAAAAAAATAGCTATACTATCTGGAACAAACTTCCTTGTACTCTTCAAGCAGATAGAATTTAATTAATATTATTATTATTTTTAATAATAATTTCAATATGTTTTTAATAATATACCATGATGAAAATAATACGATGTTGCAATAAAATACTAAATAATGTATATATAATAATAAAATGCAGCCATTTGCCTCTTCGGCAGCGGTGTTATTTCCGGGAAATTTCCAATGTGATATAATGAAACATAGTTGATCTCCTGGCAGCCGTTTTGCTAGGAAAATGTAAGCAAACAATAAGGCGAAATAAATTCCCTATGAATATGATTATTACCTAAAAACGGAAGCTTAATAAATCTAAAATAAAAAGAAATAAAAATAAACACAAGAGGAAATTTGATTTATCCACTAACTTTTGTTTCCCACTGGGCCCATAAACGATTCTTTATGCCTGTCCAATAGAAGATGTACGATCAATGTTAGGTTTTGTATTTTTAATTGTCTTATGATAAAAGAAGGGAAAAAATTGCATTAAAAACCATCGTATCCTTTCATATACATAGCGTGAGTTAGGTTGGCTTAGACTCATAACGATGCATAAATGCGAAGCTGAAAATAGCATTAAAAATATTGTGAAGGTTTTGTGACACAGGTGGATCCTCCTTGGTGGACACAGACGCTCGGCACGCACCTCCTCAATCTAGCTGAAGTCAGAAGGACAACAGTGCCCAGGCTGCACTACCAGCTAAGTACGCAACCCTTAGCTGGCGGTCTTTGTCATCTTTTGACCCGTGGAAGCATGAGGTAGGAACTTGTGAGGACCAGGGCTATGTTGCGGGGACGCACGCTCCCTGCCCGTTGTCGACTCACCATTTTGCAGCCCACCCTATGTGTCCTTTTGAAAAATAACAGTTGAGAAAAAAAATTACCATGCGAAAAACATGATTTCCCATGCCGAACCCAAATCGAAGGGGGTCATGGAAGATTATGATTATTTTTGCTGATTTCAAATGCTCGTTAAATGATTGGTAAATGTTCGCTACCACTTCCATAGGTGACTACGGCTTTACTTGACAAGCGACAATTTCGACGCCTGAAAGAGCTGGTAGAGAAATTTTATAGAAAGGTTAGCACTTTTTGAACTCTAAAAGCACTACTCCATGTACATCGTCTCTGTCCAGGCGTATAATGTTAACATCGTGAAAGTTGAGTTCATTTTCTGAACAAAGCCATGGTTCTCAAAGAGCAAATGTATCAAAATCGGAATTGTTAACTAAAATTCTGAACGAGTCCAGTTTCGGTAGTTAGTAGACAACGGCAGTTCCTCTGTAGTACAGCAATTATATCTCCGAACAGGTTCGATCGATTATCCATCGAAAAATATGATCGATGCTAGGAGGGGCCATCAAACAGTCAATTGCATAAGGTACGATTTCAATGTCAGAAGCAAAGTAGGAATTAAGCTTCTAACAGGGTCTTTCCACAATGTAGTGGCAAGGAGTAGCGTTTATTATTATTATTATTATTATTATTATTATTTGGTAATGGGCGGAATGTTCTTAGTGCAGCTAGGGGTTGGTGCCATAGGAGCCCTCGGCTTTATGTTTTTCCCCCATTAGCCAGAATATTTTGCAATCTTATAGAGGTTACTTTAGTTTTCTTACGGCGCACTTCCGGAGAAGAACATTTCCTCCATTTGACGATCTGGGTGCGTGTACCACCGTAGAATTATCTTCATCAGATAAATCAGAGTCCAATTGTTCAGTTGACAGTAACGAAAATTGGTTTTCATCTTGAACGGCTGTTGCAGATTTCAGCATTGCTGGATAAGTCTGCCTGGAGCGTCCAGCGAAGGAACGCTACATTTGGGCTCTCCTGCAAAGGGTGAGCATTCTCACCACAATACATATTATAGAGGAGTTTGTGTGCAAGAATCTTCTGTACGGTTTGTTTCCGCAATGATTGGCCGAGTGGCCCAACCTTTCGTAATTTGTAAAATTAAATACTCTCTGTAAATACAAGCTCACAAGAAAAAAAATGCTCCATTTAAATTAACACAATTTGAGATAAACGAACCGGTTAATCTCACCCAAAATGAGTCTGAAGTTGATAAAGTATGTTTTCCTCTTCCATGCTGAATGTAGCTGATTTTCATCCGGTATAGTTACATGCTCACGAGCGACTTTAGAGTTCACAAAACAACCAGAATCCCGTTTCAAGTCCTCGACAGTCATAATCACATCGGATACAACGCCTTCTATTTCCATCTCTCGTGAAGCAATGTAGATATAATACTCGATATAGAAAACTTTGTGGTCAGTAATGTTTTTTTGGATTTTTGGAAGCAAAATTTTGCTCGGCTTTTTTTTTGCTACTTAGTGTACATCATTCGGCCGTCTCAATAGAGTGATTGCTCATTTATAGCGGAATCCGGAGATTTTGCCGTGGGACTTGATGGGTCGGATTGAGAACGTACAAAGTGCAGAACTTCCTAAATCGGGGTTGTTGCCAAAACGTGTGCCCGGAAACCCTACACGAAGTTGCTAATGAAATACAGGTGCTGCGTCCTACATCAAAGCGAATTTTAAGAATTTTTTTTTATTTCATGTATTTGGGAGGCTCAATCGCGTTAGTTTTAAGGAGTCGATATTTCATTGTTTTTTGATAACATGAATGACTTAATACTACTTGGACTGTTTGCCCGAGGTTTAAAAGACTGACATTTGTTGGGGATGGATTGGACACAGGAATACGGAAATGGGATTATGTAGTCTCCTCAGAGAGTTGTCGCCAGCACTAGATGTGTTCGACAGGTTGTGGTGACCATTGGGCGACGATAAGACTCCTCAAGATGATTTTAAGCATGTGTCAATTTTTCACAAGTTTGCTGTGGATGGGCGTTTTTAACCGGACGAAGCTGTCGAAATTTGCTTCGAAGTTCCTGATTTGGCAGGCCATAAGAATTTGTGAAATGTTGGGAGTAATGAACTGGTTCATTACACCCAACATTTCAATGACTTGCAAATTACTTGATTTCACCAAAAAAGATCTATCCTTATATACAGGCCTTATAACTGGCCACTGTCCGAGCCGTTATCACTTGAAGCAGTTTTGGCTTTAGTCTCCATTGCTTGCTCCATTTTTGACCAATGCAGCATTTTTGGCTTTAGTCTCCATTGCTAATCAAATGTTTGTTTAACTATAGGGCGTTTGGCACTCTGTTGGTTGTCTGCACTAAATGAAAGTTCCAGTTTAGTTTACTGTCAAGGAATGCTCCAAGGCATTTGACTGTATATGAAAGTTCCAAATACTTACCTTTCTTAAGATTTCAAATAAATATTTTCTCCTTCGTGTGAATGGCACAATAGTAGATTTAGAAGGATTTATGTTCAAACCTACTCTATTACACCACGATGGAACATAATTTAGAGCACTTTGCATTCTGTTAGCGATGGTACAGTCATGTTTACCGCGTGCTATTATGACTATATCATTTGCGAAGCCAATTCCCGATTTTTGAGGTGATCATCAACTATTAAAGACCACAATAGAGGTGACAATACGAATACAAAATTCACGTTAATAAAATTTACAAATAAATCGATAAATTCAAAATAATAAATGAACACATGAATAAAAAAAACTGTTAAAGCTAAACTTTCGACAAGTTACGTGATCTCTAAAATATTCCTTGTTCACCATGGAGAATTGATTTGATAAATTTAACCTTGTGATAAATTGAACATTGAACTCAATATTTAATACAATTGGTCTTACGGTTCCTGGCTACTTAAAAGATTAGCCAAAATTAATCTTAAATTTAAATTAAATTAATTGAATTTTAAATTATACTGTAATCTACCAGAACGTTTTTCTACTTTGAAAAAGATTAAACACTGTCTCACAGTTGACAACCTTCCCCTAGTTTTTTTCTTCTTGAAAGTCAAAAACTGATAGTCAATGAATCGATGTGGAACATTCCTTTGGTTGTTCGCTTTCGCCATAAATCTCCACCCGAAAATGAATTATGTTGTTATACATCCGCCCATCTCGAGTATTTGGCCATCTGTTCGATTTTGGTTCACGAGATACGAACTTTGGCATCTTCCATATGTCTGCACTCGAAATCTGGTGCGTCATTTCGGGTCTCAAAAGTGCCATTCGCAATTTCCATTAGCAAAATATCGTTCATCCTCATGTGCTTGCCTTTTTTTTTCCTACGACACACTTGGCAATTTCTTTCTATTCGATTCAACTCGAAGCCTTAAGAGGGTTCAAGAAACCTTATATCACAATTCAATAAGCATTTTCAGGAGCCAGCAGAAAAAAAAATCTCAACATCAAACGTGCGGTGAAAGAGATATGGGGTGAAAATTCCAATCGTAAATTGGACGATCGTAAAGGCACCAGCAGCGGCAAATCTGATCCAAACCCATCCGAGTGTTTCCTCATTTATCATTTTCCACCGTAGTGAATATGGCCACACAGATATCCCCAGAGCGTCGAAGATGCGCAAAAACAAACGTCTTCGGACGGAATTGAAAATGAAATTCAGGTCAGACAACAGACGGCAGCGGCGGCGTTGCAAAAGTCGGTGGTGTGCGAAGAGGGCAATGATTTCTTATGTAGAATTTATTGGTTGAAAAAATGAAGACACATGAAATCAGGCAAGGCAACATTTCTGCATTTCGACTGTTTTTTTCAGGAGTTGATTGGCCTTAACGGAAAACTTGTGGAGAACAACTGTGTTTATGTACTTGGGATCGGACTTAAAGATTGCTTAAAGACATTTAAAGTTTTCCTTAAATAATGTAGTACAGAACTACTTCGACTTAGTCTCCCGTTGTTGGCACTTTGAGCAAGTATTGTGAAACATATATGTGGTCTGAGCGTTAACAAGTTAACTTATCGTTTTGGTTCGACTGTTCAGTTCAATTGGTGAAATAGGGCATGTTGACGTGCGGGATTTATAAATGTTCTAAAAACAAGAGTAGGATTTAATTATTTATTTGATTTAATTATCAACATGACTAATTTGTTGTCCAAATGATAAAACAGTTCACACCCAATTCCATTTTTTCATTCTATTGCTAGGCCACCATGGGCCCACATGTGTTTTAGATCAAATGAAATCTTTTGGCCATGTTTCGGAATAAGAAGAGATGTTAAAATCTTAACAAATTGTGACTCTTGATTTACTCTGAAAATTCGTGTGGAATGCTCATCTGAAGCTGTAATTAATTATTCAAAAATAGATCTCGAAAAGATGTATGTTTTCAGTTATACTTAATAAGTCTGAGCGATTTTTAGTTCAAGATACGGAAATTTTTGCTATTAGTTTCGTATTAATATTCCCTACTAAGCTTTAGGATGATCTAGGGATTGATAAACGAAGTGCTGAAGAAAAGTATTTAATTTAATTTCGATAATTTGATGTCCACTAAAGCAAATCAAAATGCAACTTATAGCCAGCCACTTAATAGTCTGTGTCACAAAGCATAACAAAAACTGATTCTTCTTAAGAGCTAAGAAGTAATTTTCCCATTCGCTTTAAAAAAAAACACCAAAAATTTTCCCATTTGACGCACTCCTTCACTTATGTCTGACAAAGATTTATCGCTCTACGGAAACATCAATATCTTATGTCACAATCCATTAATTAAAACTGATGCACTGGCTGCCGAAATCAAACACCCATATTCCAATCATTTCCAAATGGAGCGGCTTTCTTCTCGTGACAAATTTACGACCTTTGAATTAGTTCACTTTTTTGAGAGGGGAAGACAAAAAAGAAAAAGAAAAAGAAAAAGGAAAAGCGTTAAATCTATGCCACACGTGACGAGCGTGCCGAACACATTTCGCTCCATCATTATAAATTTACACCAATGAACCGGCGCACATCAGAATGTGTTCCATTCGTTGAAAATTCAACAGTTAAAGATGCCAGCAGTGGACAATTGTCACGCGTCGAGAATGAAAACCACGGCGAATTGAAATTTGAGTCGGCTGTGGCTGGTGCTGCCGTTCCGTGGCGGAAGACAGCGAGTTAGAACGAGGAAAAGCCGGGAGAAGGGCAATTTGTCTTTTTCCATTGTTGTTGTTGCATTACACAGCGAAAGGGAGGGAGTAAAATGGACCCAAGCGGGTTTTGTATTAGTGCCTTAGGATTCTTGTAAATATGTCGATACTGAAAAGTTTAGAACACTAGTGTTATCTTTGAGCTTCCGAACTTCCAAGTATGTACTCACTTGTGCCGTTAAGACGTCCCATTAAGACCGCACTTACGTCACAATGTTTCGTCAAGGAACATAGTTGAGGGCTGTTTGTCTCCAGTTTCTCGAATGTCCCACTTTTCTAGGATCCTGCTCCACTTGATCATCCAACCATTCTTCTCCTCCATACGGCTGTATATTACCCCGAATTCGATCTCCCCGAAGGCCAATCCCGTTTGCTTTCAATAAACAGATTTAAAAATTTCCCGTCTTGTAGAGATAGCCTTAGGATGCTTACGAAGCTCGTGGTTCATTAAATCCCAGTATATTTCGATCGGCCGCAACTCAGATGTGTTTGAGGGATTGAGATCCTTCGGCACAACATTGACTCTATTCATCTTGTATCACTCCCAATGACAAGAGGCTAGATCCGGCCAAAAAACGTTGTGTGATTTGAGTCGTTTATTCAGGCACTCATTCATGTAGACATTTACGGTTGTAGTTGTAACGAAAGGCTTGTTCCGTTTTCCACATGAACAATGTAAAGAATTTTGTGAAACTGGGTTTTTGTTTGGTTTGTTGTATGTGGGTTTTTGGGTTTTGTGGGTTTTTTTTTTTTTGGGTTGTGAGGGGGGTTTTTGGGGGGTGGTTGGTTGGTTTTATTAGGTGCGCAACTAAGTTCCCGCTGTTTAGCAATAGATGGCGCCAGTTGTAAGTGCTGGTCGAATGTTGTACATCTCAAGCGTCATAAACCAAGCTCAGACATATGGTAAACAAACCGCTTTGCCAAATCAGTGATTTTGGTTTAGTGTTATATATTTTGGTTGTTTGAAGATGTCTGATTTCATGCCAAATAATCGTCATTTGCGGGAAGTGTTGATTTTCTTCTTTCATTCGAAGAAAACGGCGTCTGAAGCACATCGAGAGCTCCAAAAAGTTTACGGTGATGTTGCTCTGAGTGAAACAACGTGTCGTGATTAGTTTCGTCGCTTAAAAAACGGTGATTTCAGTGTTGATGATCGTCCGCGTGAAGGAAGGCCAAAAAACTTCGAAGACTTTGAATTGAAGGCATTGCTCGATGAGGATCAGTGTCAAACGCAAGAAGAGCTTGGTTCAGGATTGGGAGTTTCCCGCCAAGCCGTTTCTAAGCGATTGCATGCGTTGGAATGATTCAAAAGCAAGGAACTTGGGTTCCTAACGATTTGAAGCCAAGAGATGTTGAGCGTCGTTTTTTCGTCTGTGAACAACTGCTCCAGCGGCAAAAAAGGAAGAGTTTTCTACATCGCATTGTGACGGGTGACGAAAAATGGATTCATTACAGTAACCCAAAACGGAAACATTCATGGGGACTGCCCGGGCATGCTTCAACATCGTCGCCTAGGCCGAATATTCACGCTGCGAAGGTTATGCTGTGTATTTGGTGGGACCAAGTTGGTGTTATTTATTATGAGCTGTTGAAACCAAACGAAACCATTACCGGGGAACGGTATCGAACTCAATTGATGCGATTGAGCCGAGCACTGCACGAAAAACGGCCACAATACGAGCACAGACACGAAAAAGTGATTCTTCAGCATGACAACGCTCGACCTCACGTTGCGAAACCCGTGAAAACCTACGCTCAAATGGGAAGGCCTACCCCACCCGCCATATTCTCCTGATATTGCACCGTCCGATTATTACTTGTTCCGTTCGATGGCACATGGTCTCACTGGTCAGCAATTCCACTCATATGATGACATCTCAAAATGGCTTGATCCTTGGATAGCATCAAAAGACGAACAGTTCTATCGAAATGGTATTCACGTTCTACTAGAAAGATGGGAAAAAGTCGTAGCTAGTGATGGACAATACTTTGAATAATTCGTTTGTAACCTTTGTTTTCAAAATAAAGTTCCTTTTTCACCAAAAAACAGCGAGAACTTAGTTGCGCACCTAATAGTAACTGTCAAAACAGATCAAAAATGTTGTTGCTTTTAATGTATTACATGATGTACTTTAAGCTTTCTTAATTTATATTTTAATAATTGATATTTTTCTGAGTGCTGAAGACATATGATAGGATAAAAGAGAGTGGGGTATAGAGAGAGAAAGAGGGGGGTGTATAGAAAAAAAGAAATTTTTTTTGGGGGGAAAAAAAAAAAATTGGTTATTCACACTTCCCAAAATCTGTGTAAATTTTTGTCTCCTGGAGACGCAAGGGGAAGCTTTTTGGCCTTGGAGTGAAGGGGAAAAGAGAAAAAAAAATAAAAACAAACACATTTTTTTGTGTTGTTGTGGGTTCCGTGTGGAATCTTACACGAAATCTTTCTTTACGTTCCCCGAATTTTTACAAATATGAATTACGTCTCGTGTAACATTCATAATTTCTAAGTGTGTTGAAAAGAAAACTGATTGATTTATTTTGAAGCCACGTCTCTTTACTTAAAAAAAACATTTATGAACATTTGAATACGGTCCGTCATCAGCTGTTCGACGAAGTTTTGTCTTGATGTTTGAACAGGAGCTTTGTTCAGCTTCTTTATAGATTCGGCGAATGCAACTTTTGATTCTATTAATCAGTTGTGTATAGGCTTTGGCTCTCCAGTTGTTTTTGAACACCAGCAAACTAAAATATCCAAAGAAATCTTCAATCGGGCAACACTGGGGCAAATTTGTTGGATTCTGGTTTTTTAGTACATACGGGATGTTTTGGCTTTCCAAGAAGGCTTGTGTTTTTCTCGCACAATGCGGCGACGCTTTATCCGGCCAAAACAGGGAATTTTCATCTGCATGATATGTTTGAATAAATGGAATCAATATTTTCTTCAAACATCGATTTTGGTAAACTTGTTGGTTATTAGCCAAACCACTGGGCTTGAACCATGGCAATGGCAGGACGTGACTTGTTTCTCAGCTTTCTAAAACGAAATCCAAAACTAACCTTACGAAAACCTGAAACCTGACCAAGCTAAAGGGTGTCCACAGTTAAATTGCATCACTTTCAACATGTTCTCAAAAACAAGTCTCTCGACCGATTGTCATGACATATTCAGGGAATAAAATACAATGTATAATCTTAGTTAAGTATTTTTATTTCACTGTATTTCTTTACCAAATCCAAAAGCCCGAACTTTCTTCTTAATACCACGCATAAGATTTTGTACAACGCTAGAACCCACATTTTTTTCCGCTTTCAACCATGACTTCAACATTTCCTGTTCTGTAGTGACAACTTTGGGATGCTTACGAAGTTCGTGCGTCATTATAGCCCAATATTTTTCAATTGACCGCAACTCTGGAGAGGGGGATTAAGATCTTTCGGCACGAAATGGACACCATTCGTCTTCTACCACTCCAGAACATTCTTGGAGTAGTGACAAGTGGCTAGGTCCGGCCAAAAAATTGCAGTCGTTTTTTCAGGCATTCAATCATGTATACTTGACCATTTACAGTTGAAGTTGTCACGTTGTTGCTCCATTTACCACACGAACAAATCCCCTGCCAAAATCATGAATTTCTTGGGGAACTTTGACACTTGCTGTTTCCTGAGAGGTTGCCGGGAATTTGTTTAAAGTCCTTTTACGTGTGTTTCATCGTCCATGATGCAGCAGTGTGGTTTCGTCAACATTTGTGTGTACAGCTTACGCGCACATGTTTTAGCTGTCCTATTCTGTTTTTCATTGCGGTTTGGAGCTTACTGAACTTTGAATGAACGGAGCCCGGCTCGTTTCTTGGCTTTCTGCACGAAACTTTTGGTCAAGTGCAGCTTTTTCACGACATCTCGAACGGAACAGTTTGGCTTGCGTTTAAAGGCAGCAACCACTCGCTTGTGATCCTTCACACAGTACGGAACACGTTTTCTACCACTTACCTTCTTCCGATCGACAGTTAAACGTTCCCCGAAACGTTTTATGACACGAGACACTGTAGACTGGTGAATTTTCAACATCTTTCCCATGGCTCGGTGCGAAAGAAGTGGGTTGTCGAGGTGCGTGTGCAAAATGATCTCGCGCACTTGCTGTTACTTCGACTCCATTTTCGAAACTACGACACATTTCACAATGAAACTCACGCATTGTAAACAATACACGCTGAGGTCATTTCACCCAAAATTTCGTTGAAATCAACCCAAAGGGCGAAATGTTACAGCTTATTGAAAGGGATGCAATTTAACTGTGGACACCCTTTAGCAGTGCCATCGATTCGTTTTTCAACTTAACGCCAGAGGAAGTTCTGCTGCTTCCAAAAATCTCCGGACCCCGAAACTCGAAGCGAAAGCGTAAGCCCGAAAAAGCATAAAGATTTCAATTGTTGAAATCACTTCCGATACATTTCGCCAAGAATTAGCTGTACCGGGGGGTGGGGGGGAGAACAAATTTTTTAAAAAAAAAAAAAAATACTATAGAACGGTAAAAAAAAGAAACTGTACGGGGGGGTCTTTGCGCGGCGAGGGGGGGAGTTTTTTTTTTTACTCAGTGGGTGGGTGTGGGGGGGGATATTTTTCTCTCATTCGTTTTTTGTCGCGCCGCGTGCTGTCACAAAAAAAAAACCATCACTGCGCTTGCTTTACTTTATCCTTATTTTTTTTGTTTTTATTTATATTTATTTTTTTTTTTTTTTTTTTTTTTTTTTTTTTTTTTTTTTTTTTTTTTTTTTTTTTTTTTTAATTTTTTTTTTTTTTAATTATAATTAATTTTTTTTTTTTGGGGAAAAAAAATTAATTTTTTTTTTTTTTTTTTATTTTTTTTTTTTTTGATGAAGGTCTTAAGGGCTTACGCTGAAGCATTCTCGACGGCAGCCATTACCTCAAAATTTAGAATTGATATAACTTAGAATCTGTACTAGATATTGAATATTTCATCACATCAGTTTGTATGCTTACTTGCTGGGAGCAATCTGAGGAAGTTCGATTCGATGTTCATTCACTAACAATCGAGATTTATCAATTTGAAATAGTGAGGTAAGTTTGCGAGAGAGAGAGAGAGAGATAAAACATAGGGAACAATACATGGAGGAGCAAATCACCCTCAAGAAACAAAAAAAAAACCCAACCAAATAATTTACCCAAAAATTTTTTTTTTTTTTTTTAAAAAAATTTTTTTTTTTTCCTCCAAAAAAAAAAATAAAAATACATTAATCTCATCTTCTCTTAAAAATAAAACCTTTTTTTTTTTTTTTTCTGCGTTTTGTGTGGCGTCTCTTCTTTTTATAACATTTTAACATCTTTTTTTTTTATTTTCTTCTCCTTCCCCCCCACCCCTCCTCAAAAAACCCCGGCGGGTGGGGGTCGCCTTCTCGGCTTGTTGTCCTGACCTCCTCTAGATTGATGAGGTGCGTGCCGAGCGTCTGTCCACCAAGGAGGTGCGGCTCAAACAGCGTCTGTTCTGGCATCCAGCGGCTGAGTAAGAAAAGTATTAAGGTATCGCGTCAGTCAGGTGGCAGCCCCACCAACGCGATGTAGTATTGTTTGTACGGTAAGTAGTTCCAGATCATCCATAAAGTTTCCGGGTAGTGTATTATAGTTTTAACTTTTTTTTCCCTCGTGGCTATGATAATGCTAGTCCATCTACAATTGCACCCCAATCTGCGGACATGCAGATATTACAAATATAATTGTAATTATCTTTTTATTTTAAAACATTTTTTTTATGCAATTTTCGGCTTCGCATTTATGCATCGTTGTAAGTTTCAGCCCACCTAACTAACGTTATATATTTGAAAAGATAGGAAGGTTTTTTAATGTTTTTTTTTTAGAAAGGATTATATACGACAAATTTTACAAAAAAAAATTCTTCTTCTTCATTCAAATTTAATAATTCGAAAACTTACACTACATCCTTTGTTTTCTATTTCACTGACATACCTAATCATTTATGGGCCCAGTAGGAAACAAGAGTTATCGGAGAATTCAAATTTTCTTTTTTTTTACTGTGGATCTATTAAGTTTCCGTTTTTGTGGGCAGTAATCATTGCTTAAATTTTCGTTGCTATTTTGCTAGGCTGCCAAGTGATTAACTTTCTTTCATTATATCACTTTGAAAATTTTCTCCATTTCAGAGTTCAACACTGCAGCGGAAGAGGCAAATAAGTGCATTTTATTATTATTTGTACATTATTTAGTATTTCATTACAGCATCGTATTGTTTTCATCATATCGTCATTGTATATCATTATAATCATATTGGAATTAAACACACCCTGTCCATCTTACCCACACACCCTGTCCGTTTCACCCGCACACTTAAAAAAAAAATATTTGGGGGTTTTTTTTTTAATATCCCAAAAAAAAAAAAAAAAATAATTTACAAAAAAAAATATATTCTACTTTAATGTACTTGTGTCAAGCTTAAATTAATGGGGTTTAGGTTCCCAAAACTATTACGTTTTCCATGTGAAAACTGACTGTTATCTTAGCATGTTCGTGTTACCCCCACCCCCCTTTGAACTCAAAACTCTCGATTGCGCTTTAATTTTTATTTTGGGATAGATCAATGATTCCAGCCCATGAGTATGATGAGTATGATTGAAGAGAAGCAGCAATTGGTTGGTCTTCACGGAATTCAATTCGTGCATTGTACAAAAAGGTGTAATGATAGCATTTCACCAGATGACAAGCATTAAGAATGTTTCGTACAATTTACGAAACATTTGTTCTACGTACAAAATCCATTTTAACGAAACGAGCGAAAACTAATTTACTAAAATACATTTTCAGTTATCCTTCTGGTTTTCGACCACATTTCGATGCGTCCGAAAAGCTACACGAAATTTTTTTTCTCATAGATTTACAATTAAATGTATTATAACCATACGATAGATTTTATAATATGTACAATTCATAGTATTGTTCCCAACGATAAGATAGCAATAGGAGTGATTGTTTTCACAACAGAATCTAATGTAAATTGAGACATTGGCAATAGGAATGAGGGGTTATTATGTATCTTAACTATAGAAAAAATAATTTTTTTCCGAAAAAGTTTGAGTCAATAACTATTAAATGTATTGTTTGATAATTGTTAAAAATCCTAGCATATAGAGTGAATAGTAGATCTATTCTAATGACAATATGCATTTTTCATTTATCTGATTCATGAACAATAAGATTCATGATCGGAAATAGATTTTAATGTTGTTGTATGCTATTGTATTGTAATTGTATGGTATTTTTTTAATCGGGTATTTTCCTCACCAAACTTCCGGATGGCATTTCAAACCGCTCCGATTGCAGTTTCGCCAGTTGACTTAGTGGGAATAGATCACCATTTGTGCACAATCTGTTAACGCTTTTCGGGAGAAATGGCACGCAAAAATCCAATTCCTACTCACAAACTTGTTTTTCAGAATGTAAACAAAGTCACACAGTAAAAATCAGCTGTCTTACGTCATCCGGTTTCGTATCAACTAGTAATCCTCAGAGTAAAGAGATATGCGGAAATTCAATCCGACGTTTTGGCAACAGGGTTCGTTTTGTTTTCAAAGGCTGCCAACACTTCCGCAGAGTAAAATATTACAGCTTTGTGCGTAACTTCGTCGTTGTCAGCTCCCATTGTTGTTTACATTTATAACGTGCAAGTGATTTATTATGAGTATACCTAAAATTATCAACTATGAAGTGTATTGCAAACTTTTGCTCTAACCGCGGAGGTGTTAAATCAACGAATCCTCGCATATATCTGTACTCTGAGGATTACTAGGTAATTCCTAATGTTGACTTCAGACTTGGCGATTCCATTATTGAACGGCTATGAGGGGATCTGCGAACCAAACAAACAGACAGAATTAGACTCTGGAGCAGAATTCTCTTCAAAACACTGACGTTGAACACTGTGTCAGAGCAAAAACATAGCTATAATCTTCGGCATCTTCCCAACACGGCACCAGTGAAGTGAATTGACTAAAGTAAAAAATGGCCTACTGTAAAATTCCGCCAAATTTTCATCTCAGCATCACAAGAAACATTATCGAACTCAGAGAATAATAAAATATTACATTATTTTATTAACACCACGAGTTCTGCAGCATAAGAATGTTTTATTTTTGATTTTTAAAGCGTAATAAATTTAAACCATTTATTTTAACTCCATTGCAATACTTGGATATCGAAACATTTCAGCAAACAGTAAACATGCTCGTTTAGCTCAGATTTTGACAGTTCTCGCTGCTCGATTGGCTCTGCTAACGGATCCGCCTCTTCGTTTTTGGCCTTTCATACAACTTTACTGTGACTTCAGACCGGTAACTCATAATGATCTTGTTATTAAGGGGGGGCAGCAAACAAGAAAAGGGGGGGGGGGGAGTTGGATAACCAACATACATACATACAAACATAAAAAAAATATATAAGAGGGGGGGGGGGGGGGGGGAGAAAGCGGCGAGGAAACGCTTGAGGTTAACTAGAAAATAAGAAGAATGATTAGTAATTTCCATTTAATTCCAACTACCTTTATTGCTTATCTTGACAGATACGCGTATTTCGTCTACAATGTGCAGACTTCTTCAGTGTCGTGTACTAATACTCGACTGAAAGAAAACCTTCGCCACCTGCCGTATTTATCCTATTTTCTAAATACAAACACTTGTACCTACAGCTAACATTTCTTGTACCTAACCTATCCTGAGTCCAAAACAAATATTATGCTTGATATCTACCTCGCCTTTTCCTTATACCTAACCTGATTATTCCGTAGCAGCGGGTACGTTAACCACTGCGTCGGCTTTGATGTCGTTTTGGTATTAAGTTAAAGAGCCATGTGTACCCGTTACCTTGGTCTTTGTTTAGTAGATTTGTGTTTTGTTGTTTGTTGATTTCCAACAAATGCGATCTAATTTCCAGGATGTAGAGGTAGTCCGTAAGATTGTTGATGTCATTCGTCGTTCTGTCGTGATTTTCCGTAAAGATGTGTTCTGCAGTGTTTACACTTAGTTTTGTATACCCCTGCTCTGCCTTGAGGCTGTTGTAAAAAGCAATATTTAGTGCTAATACTGATGTTCACCAAATTATAAATGCAAAACAGACGATAAATCATCGTCCCTACCGAAGTAATTCGACCGAATCCAGGTGGGGTCCAACGTATAAACATATTTATAAAAAAACTTTAGTCTCAATTATTAGTGCCTTCACAAGCTATTCGATGTCAACCTACACAAAACTTGATGACTTATCCATGTCCAACCATGCGAGGATCATCCCACGGATCAAAATCGGATGAAAAATAATTCCGCTCGCATAAAACTGCTACTAAATTTTATAAACAATTCCATTGTTCGCACCCAATTTGCACGACCAACAGCCGGTGTCTCCGTTCGAGTTGGCCGGGGACAAAAACAACATCTACGACCATATGGCAACGGCCTGTCGTTTGTGATTCTTCGTTGCCTGCTTGTTTGTTCATAGCCCCTAATTAATTACGCGCATCCAGGCGGCGAACGGGACCAGATCTCTTTTATTTTTCTTGATGATCAGTAAGAAAAAATAAATTAAAGTTTTCATCTTGGTTGGCTCCTTTCGCTTCTATCCCACCAGGTTCCACCGGACGTATACTCGCATAGAGTTATAATTAATCTCTTAACACCTTTCGAGTCATGTCTTTTTATTAAGCACCGGTCAATTATTGTATCTGTGTTACACTTTGGTCCAGTTCACCGTGGGAGGATACGATAAGCACCCGCTGGTGTGGAAATAGTGCATCTGGATCACCTGAAGCGAAGATATCTTATCGACTCATGAAGACCAGCACGCAACTCATGTGAGTATTTTGTACTCTTCTGTTGAAGAAAAGTATAATTATTGGTTGAATAACTTAATTCTTTTCCGAGAGTTTGGCCGCGCCAACTGTCAAAATTAACGATCTATGTTTTTGAGTGTACCAGGGACATATCAAGTTATTTGAGCATTTTTGTTGCCAAGGTTAGATGAATTAATGTAGGGTTTACATCACAATGTAGGTGGACGGTCGGTTGTACTCTCAGTTTATTTTAAAGAAAATGGAAAAAGCATCCGATCTACGGACGGCTGCCTTCCCCTGTGGTACTATGCACTTTTTTTCTTTCCTGAATCCTGATTCCCAATCGGTCAATTATCATCCTTGGCATAGATGACATAAAATGATACTGGAATGTATCACTTTGTACCATCTATGCCAGGACAACTGAAAGCGAACACAAGCCATTTTGAAATAATCAGCACGGTTTCCTGGAAAGGCAACAATCATGTCGTCTCATACCGGAAGATCAAACCCACCTTCCTACGACGTCGGTACGTGACTCTAATAAAGATTATCAATAAGGTAGTAAAGACAAACGTAATTAAACGTCCACACCAGACTGCTGGTGCCACAAATTGAAGCAGATGCTCTTTCTCTATATAAACTAGATTATAGCTAGAGCTCTTCTCAAGCGCTCTATTTTCAAACCCAATTACTGATTTTTCTCGACTCAACAAACATCTTCGAACAATGTGTCTCATTGTGCACTGGAAAATTCATTAGACAATAATGCGCAGAACAACACCTAAACTACTTCTCCAATTAAGCACATCATCATAAACCATGTCACAGCGGCAAGTGTACCAAGAAGACTTCAATACTCAAAATCTAGTCCTGTCGGCATAAAACAACCATAAACCACTTCCGGGTTATTATGCGTGTATGCTTAAGCATTTATTCTTTTAGGACAAGACAATGACACTCCACTCATCCTAGAGAGGTCGTAAAATAGTGCATTAAAAATACATAAAACGAACATAAACGACACGTCGATCCTATGCCCTGGTATATCTATGCCAACAACAACTACTACTACTACTACTAAGTTGTCTCAGACATTCCTGTTTTCGTTTCCAATTTCACCAATCATGTCCCAGTAGGTATTTAGGTAGAGGTGTGGGATGACAACGGAAGAGCCCTTCGCGGTTTTTATCGCTTTGCCGCAGTCGTCGTTAAGTCAAGTGTAGGACTGTTTTTCTTGTCAACTAGAACTAGGGAAATCTTGCGAAAGAAAATAAACTGGATAATTGGGAATAATGGAGCTATGGTAGTGAGGCTGGGTATCGCTTGACATGGACTAAGAAAAATATTTTCTTTTATAGGGTGTTGACCGCAAACCACGTGGACCGGGTTTCGATAAGTTTAGGATATTTTGTGTACACTGTTAAGGCAGCTGATTTAAAACGACTTGGTGGAATTTCTGATTCAGAACAGCGCGATTCGTCTTTTACAGCAATATTTTAATTGCCATAGTTAAAGGGACGGGCATGTCACAGGCGGTGCCAGTAATGTAGTGGTAAGCGAGATTGCCCAAGTAACACCAGAAACATCTTCTTTGACAAGAATATAAGATGTTTGTTATAAAAAAGTCGTGAGGATGAAATAAGGAGTGTATCGAATATAAGCTATCCACATACATTTGCGTTGTACGCATGTATTTGTGATGGTTTTTTATGCTCTGAACACTGCATGCTGTGCGTTTGACTGTCAGCTTTCTTTTGTTTACTTTATGTGCGGTTCAAATTCTGCGTTTTCAAAATGTCGCGTATTGAAAAGGAAGTGAAAATTAAGGTTCTGGACACATGGCTAAGTGAGAAGGGTATTA
The DNA here is from genome assembly GCA_024533555.2 of Aedes koreicus. Taxonomy (NCBI): domain Eukaryota; kingdom Metazoa; phylum Arthropoda; class Insecta; order Diptera; family Culicidae; genus Aedes; species Aedes koreicus. The sequence goes on from JAHHFK020003685.1 coordinate 101,349, forward strand.
CTATGCGAAAATTGGCGAAGCGGTTTGGAATTCATCATGCGAGTGTTAAAACCATCATTAATAAGTTTGGGGAACATAATTCTTTGGATGAGCTACCAGGAAGAGGCAGAAAACCCGGTTCTTCCAACCCGAAACTGGAGCAGAAAGTGGCATCTCTAATCATGAAGAACAAATCAATGTCAATACGTGATTTGGCCAAAAAAGCAGGAACGAGTGTCGGAATGATCCAGCGTATCAAGAGGCGAAACCACCTGAAGACCTACAAGAAGCAGAAAATCTCGAAACAAAGTGCAGAACAGAAGAAGCGAGCAGCAACAAGGGCCCGGAAATTGTATTCGCGTCTTTTGCAGCGTCCGGATGCATGCGTTTTGATGGACGATGAGACCTATCTAAAGGAGGACTCAAAAACCCTTCCAGGTCCACAATACTTTACTGCCGTCGTTGGGGAGGATGTGAGCGATGCGGACAGGTCGATTCAAGTGGAGAAATTCGGTCGAAAGGTACTGGTATGGCAAGCAATATGTTCCTGTGGTTTGAAGTCAACCATTTTTTACACTACCGGAACTATAAATGCGGAAATCTATCGATCTGAGTGTCTCCAGAAGAGATTGTTGCCTTTATATAAGAAGCATAGTACACCTCCACTGTTTTGACCGAATTTAGCGTCGGCTCACTATGCCAAAACCACTCTCAATTGGCTTGCGGAAAAGGGTATAGATTTCGTTAAGAAAAATATCAATCCACCAAATTGCCCTCAGCTTCGACCCATCGAACGTTACTGGGCAATCGTGAAGAGGGTCTTCAAGAAGACTGGTAATGCAGCTGGGAACATGCAGGAGTTCAAAAAAATTTGGGTTCAAGCGTCAAAAAATGGGAGGCAACACTTGTCGGGAACTTGATGAAGAGCATTGGATCCAAAGTTCGAAAATTCGTGAAGGAATAACTTAAATTTCATCCGGTCTTCATTTTGTTCAAGTTTAACTTTGTAAAAAAAAGAATCATTTTTTGTATGTAATAAAATATTGGTTTTCAACATAATTTGAAAGAAAGTTTGTGGATAGCTTATTTTCGATACACTCCTTACCAATTATGTCTAGTCTTGAAAAAGTTTTGAGGATGTTTTTCCACACGTATTCGGTTCAAACACATTTTTGTTCTATTTTTGTTTGATAAACTTAAATTTTACTTCTTGAAAACATCGGTGACTGTTTGTCATCTTACCACTACGAACTATCTTTACTCACCTTTGAGTAACCATACTTTTGACTGATTTGAGTCAAACGTACTTAAATTTGGATTGTTTGGAAATAGCGTGTATGCTAGATGTTTGAAAATATGTTGATAGGTTGCATTCAAGATGAATTTTAAACATGTCTTAACATCCTCATGCAATAGTGAAATTATTCAGAATAGATTGTGAATCCAATACAGTGACGGCTGAAAATATGTTTATTTGAAATACTGAAAAAATAACAAAAAAACACTACCTAAATGTAAGATTGTGATGCCACTCACTGATTCAAATAGAAGCCAAATTGGGCATAGGGGTTTATTCAAATGTAACATAAAGCAACCGTTTGGGAGATTGTTTAGTATTTTTTATAAATTTTTACGCTTAATTTGTGGGGGAATCTTTTGAGATGTGGCTACGCACAACATAATAGAAATATTATATTTTTATTTTCCTTCATACTGATACTACTCTGTTCAATTTCACAACAAAAAACGCAGAAAAAAAACGAACATTTGAAAATCAAACGTGCTACTAATGTTTTCACCCGTACTGTTGGCCTGTTACTGTAGGACTGTAGGCTTGGAAAATCGCCATGTTGATTTTTGTGGATTTCATCAAGAAATCTCACTAAAATTCAATAATTTATTCGGGGTACCTTCTACGTTTTTCAATCCAAACAGTGGCGCATGAAATAAGGGAACGTAAAACGGAAAGTTGCACTGCCAACCTTGAGCCGCATCTACAATGTTGATACAACTTCCATGCTTAAAGCACTTTTAATTTCCTATTTGAAAAAGTTATAAACAATCATCTTTAACGCGTAAAATACCAATAACTTTCGCCATTGAAAAATCTTGTTTATGAAATGTTTTTACTTCGTTCATACCGTGCTTGCTTTGACAAAACATATCATTATGCTATAAGCATACTTTTAGAAGCATCCATAGAATATAATATTTGTCTAATGAATGTTCTACAAAACATCTGGTATGACCTATAAAATGTTCAAAAATGCCACATTTATTGCGCTTTTTCGGTTATATGCGTGTATGAAATTGAGTTATTGACGTTAGAAAAAAAAAAAAACATGAGCTTGGTCTAAAAGGTGTACTATTAACATTAATATGACAAGTGGTGTTACTTGGGTGGTTCTCACCTCAGTGGGTATGGTATCAATTCCAGTCGACGCCGTTGGCATTTTCTGAGACCAAGAGTCTGAAGGTCACGTTAATTTACCATAAAAAAAAATGCATGCCACTTAATCTGAGTAGTTGGGCAGTTAAAGATCGATTTCCCAATCTCTGTGGTCAAAATTCAAAAAAATATTGCCCAAAATTCGAAAAATGCATACAAAATTTATAAATTATTCCAATGGTCTTCAGTGCACAAAGTTGGTTTGGATAGTTTTTAGAAATGTATGGTTCATTATTGAACCTATTATGGATCATTGGCAATTTATTTATGGAACATATTATTATAAAAAAAAAACGCTGTAGAAAATCACCCATTGGGCATTTTCTCTTGAAAATTTGGGTAGAGGTAGTTAAGAGTGTTTTTTTGTTGTATTTTTATCGCTGTCAAATTTTTGAAAATTGTAAAAAATGGCATCACCCGAAAAGCAACGTCGCGAATTGATTTTGCGCAACCACCTGAAAAATCCTCAACTCTCTCATCGGGACATCGAAAAACAACTCGGAACGTTACAACGACACTCTAAGCATCGAACGGAAGGAGAAATTCGGTCAGAATGGATGTTCTATTAGTGATCAGGATCACAAGCGTGTCGTGAAAGCGTTTAAACGGAATCCCAATGCTTCTGTCAGGGATGTGGCCAAAAAGTTGAATCTGTCCAAGTCTTTCTTTCAGAGAGCCAAGGACCGGGAGGGACTGCATACGTACAAAGTGCAGAAGGCTCCAAATCGTGACGAACGGCAAAATACGGCGGAAAAGTCACGGGCCTGTACACCTGTCACTGTACACCCAGATGCCGACGAAGCCTCATTGTCTCATCATGAATAATGAGACTTACGTCAAGGCGGACTTCCGGCAGCTTCCGAGGCTACTGTTCTTCACCGCCCATTACAAGTTTGATATTCCGCAGGAAGTGAGGAAGCAGAAACTTTCAAAATTTGCCAAGAAATACATGATTTGGCTAGAGATCTGCTCATGTGGCAAACGGAGTGTGCCGTTTGTGACTACCGGGACTGTAAACAGGAAGATCTACCTCAAGGAGAGTCTACAGAAGCGTCTGCTTCCTCTGTTGAAGCAACACGAGGGCCCTACGATCTTCTGGCCGGATCTAGCTTCGTGCCACTATTCAAATGTTGTCCTGGAGTGGTACGAAGCCAACAGGATCACTTTCGTACCCAAGGACATGAACACCCCATCCCCCCCAACGCACCGAAACTAAGGCCCATCGAAAAATACTTGGGGTATTATGAAACAGGCCCTACGGAAGCATCCCAAGGAGGTCAAATCTAAGGAAGACATGATGAAAAAGTGGGTCTCCGTTAAGAAGAAGCTGCAGCCAGATGGTGTACAGAACCTAATGAGCGGAGTTAAGCGTAAGGTGCGAGCGTACGGTTATGGTACTGAAGTTGAATAAAATAAATATTTCAAAAGCTTACTTATGGGCTATGTTTTATTGTCCGAAAGTTTGAAAAGGATCGGTCAACTAGGTCATTTTCAACAGCTTTTTTTCTTGATGCAATTTGGTGTGGGACACTCTTTATGTTAATGGGTAATCGGTTTTTTTTTTTTTTTTTTTCATAGGTATGTAACGGGTTGTTTTTTGTTTTTTTTTTGATAAAAATGGGGAATAATGAATATTTGGGGACCCCTCCTTTTTTTTTTTTTTTTGTATTGGGGTTTGGGGGTAATTGTCCTGAATTGGGGGGGGTGGGTTGTTTTCGTTTTTTTTTTTGTTTTTTTTGGGCCCGGGGGGGGGGGGGGGGGTGGTTGTTGTGGTGGTGAAATGTGAAAAGTATTTGGGGTGGGTGGGGGGGGGTGTAAGGGGTGGGTGTATAGGGGGGGGGGTTGGGGGGGGGGAGGGAAAAAGGGGGGTGGGGGGGGGGGGGGGGGGTTGGGGAGTTTTTTTTTTTTTTGCTGTATTTTATTTCTCCTCGGAAGTGCTTTTTTTACCTGTGATTGTATTGCATTTGTGCGCGAAGTACTAATTGTATTCGGGCTGTTCCATTAGAAAACGATGATGTGAAAATATTTGCCGAATAGTGGAGTGCTACTTCTGTAGAGACATAAATGCATCCTTTAGCATCATAGGGAAGCCGTTCAAATAAACACTGTACATCAGCGACAATTTCCGGTGAGATCTACCTGATTATGACTAAATTTAAAAATGGTTGTCGAGTCGACAACAGTTCGTTTAACTGCTAAAATTTTCTTCCATAAAAACACTGCCGGACGGTGGGCGTTGAATTGTATGTACACACATACACACATTTTCGAAACATTTATTATTTCCAAGAAAACACATGGCAAATTATAATTTTTGGGCCTTTAACTTCCTAAGCAGTACCGTTTTCGAGATATTTCAAATTCAATTTTCTTTAAACTAAAAAAATATTTGTACTTCGCCCTATGCAAAACTTACCCACGATTCTTTACCAGCAACAAGTAGTTTTCAGAATTGTACAGGAATTTGCCTAAAATTTACTTCTGAACATCAGGACAATCGGACGAACTGTTTGAAAGTTACCGTAAGGATGTTGAATTAAATAAACATATAATAAAATAAAATGTAAATAATACATAAACAGTGTTAACAATGCAACTTATTTTTAATAAGTTAAAAATCCTGAAATTTATTGTGTAGAGCCGTATTGACTGAAGTGTTCGTTCCAAAAGTAAATAAAAAACTAACATCTCAACAATGTTCAAATTATTTTACTGTTTATTTATTTTATATTTGAAAAATATAAGGTGCAGCCCAATTGGGTTGTTGAAAAGATGACTTACGACTACGCTACTAAATGCGAAGCAGCAGGCTTGGGGTAACACCCGGAGGAACAACCTCAATAGTACCATCGTCCAGCAAGGCTTCGAGGAAGAACACTACTCCATCTTGAGCCTGGATTCTCCCACCCGTTTGAGCCTTTCCGGTGCTCATGCTACCATCGATATCTTCCTGGCCAACATAACGAACATCTCAGATCCTGTCATCCGCCAGGAACTCAGCTCGAAACACTATCCTGTGGTGGCCGAAGTAGGATAATCCGTCAACCGGTTCCATGTTTTCCGGCGCATTTTCCATAGTGCTGCTTGGGTGTAATTTCAGCAGTGCGACGACTCATCCGTAGACTACGACTCCCAGTCGGAGTCGTGTGAAAACATCGACCAATGCGTGCAGCAAATCCGCGAGGCGATATCCCAGGCCCAGGATCAACACCTGCCAGCTTCCAGATTGGTGAGTAACTCTCTGAACCTAGACAGATCTACCAAACATCTCATTCGACTCCGTAGTATCATTCGATGTCAATACCAACGTTCTGGCATCCCGCACCTGAAGACCAACATTAATCGTTTTAAAAAATCATCCATGATGGATGATGGATCAAAAAATCGAGAATGTGCTAACCATCTTTGCTCACTCCCAGACTGTGCAAAGCCAATCTGGAAGATGACATAAATCCTTAAAAGTAAGCCGAGACCTATCCCTTCTCTTTCCTTAAAAATACGGACCCATCGTTACCACTAACACCTGTTGAAAAAACCAATGCACTTTGCCAGCGTTTTATGGATTCCCATAACCTAGGTCGTCCAATGGTGAGTCCGCATGAGCCTATCGTACAGGAGGCAATGTCTAAAGACACTGATTCTCCCATAGTTGTTCCTGCTGAGTCAAGAATAACTGCTGATGAGGTAATAGCAGCCATCAAATCAACCAAAAACATGAAGGCCGCAGGTGTCGATGAAGTACTCAACCTTGAGTTGAATAACTTAAGTATTGCCATTTTTGGCCACCTGGCCCATGGTCTTCAACAAATGCTTGGAGTTTGGCTACTTCCCGTTTCGTTGGAATTTAGCTAAAGGTATCACAATCCACAAAAACCCTACCAGTGCCAAAAATTATCGCCCCATCAGCTTATTATGCTCCATCTCGAAGCTATTCAAAAGCTGATCCTCAGCCTTATGCTGGAGTTCTCAAACCAGAATAAGATATTCCTCCCAAAGCAGTTCGTGTTTAGGAGAGGTTATTCCACAGTACACCAGTTGTCAAGGGTTACCAACATCTTAAGGCGGAACAAGTCCGTTTCAAAACATCTACCATAGCATTGTTGAACGTCGAGAAGGCTTTTGACAATGTCGGGCATGATGGTCTTGTGTACAAGCTGCATCGATTCAACTTTCCGATCTTCCTCGTGAAAATCTTCAAAAACTACTTAGCGGATAGGCGATTGCAGGTCTTCCTGAGTGGTTCCCATTCCGATGCGTTCAATATAGACGCTAGGCTCCCACAGGGGAGCCTCTTAGGTCCCATCTTATTTAACAATTTCACGCCAGGTGCTTAGGGTCAAGTGATTCGAGGTCTGACACGGCCTGGATATTCTGTCCGACTACTTCAACCTCTTGAAGGATTGTATTGTTGTGTTATGGACTTTCGTGATGTGAAATCAAGACACTCCCAGCTTGGTGGTAAAAACCATAATGAATATTTATTCAAATTCTTGACTTAACCTAGCTCTTATTTACTGGAGGTATCTGAAATGTATATAAATTCTGTAACCAATCAGTGATCGATGCACTGATTGGGAGAGAGGGAATATGTTAGAGAGAAACCGCATAGCCAGCGCTGTTGCCCCGCATGCGGCATGGAAACGGCCTTGCATGGGAACAGTCATAAAGTAATAATTCTGTAAAATGACACTTTCTTATTGAAAGTGCTTATGCAATGCAAAGGCCAACGACTCGACGGGTTGCTGACTGGAATTCTCTAGAATTTAACTCAGCATGAAACAACGTGCGAGTTCTGTTGAATTTAGGCATGGTTCGATGACATGTGTGAAGCACATGCCACAGTATCAATGCAGCAAAAACACAGACCATTCTGTTCCCGCACTCAAAATCACATCGGCTTGTTCCGTTTGGTAATGTGAAAGTCTACCTCGGTAGCACTCCCATCGAATGGTCGACTGAAGTAGTATATCTCGGTCTCACCCTTGATAGCAAAATGCTATTTAGAATCCACGTAAACAAACTATCCACTATGCTCCATCCTCAAGAGGTCTCTATACCCTCTCATCAGCAGAAGATCCTTTCTTTCCCTTAGAAATAGGCTTGCTATTCACAAGCAAATTATCCGTCCGGTGATTGAATACGCTTTGCCAGTCTGGTAGTCATGCGCCAAGTCCCATAAGGCTAGACTAAAGTTCTCTCATAATAATCTAGATCATCCGTGATCTTACACGCTAATTTTAAGTTTGTAAAATGTCAGTCCTCCTTTTCTCCAGGGTTTCAATTCCTAATAGCATACAGCGATGTTGGTATGGCGGCAGGTTAAGACGATCACGCCATGGTAGATGACGAAGAGCTAGGCGCAGAAACTTTCTTTGGATCGATTCAATACGGTCAACCCACATAATGTTGAACGAACACCAAACTAATACAGCAGATTCCAGAATCGAGCGCACCAGAGCACAGTACAGTGATTTCAAACACAGAGGATCAGTGAAACCATCGGTAAGCTTCAATATGAAACCGAGCTGTCTGTTCACTTTTGAAATCACGTCGTAAATATGAATTCGTAAGTTCGTTAGTAATATGATGTTAAGCTTGGAGTCAAAAATCACACCAAGGTCTCTAACCTTTTCCAGACGCTCTTAAATATGCCCATTAAGAAGGTAGCGAAAAATAATCGGTTGACATTTTCTAGTAAACGAAATGGTGTTGCACTTCGTTACACACAGCTCCAGGAGATTCCGTTTAAATCAATATACCTTTTAATCAATATACCTTTAAAGACTAGGCTTAAATTTTATGATTTTTTCAATAGTTCGTGGCCAAAAATCAATGCAACAACCTACACAATCTATGCGTAGAAATATTTCCGATCGATTGGTACAAAAATTTTGATTTTTTTTTGCAGAAACGATTGAGATATTAACGCTCAAAACCTGACCACTTTTCGTGACGGTCGCACTTCGATTTTTTTTAAATTGTACCCAGTATAGAAAACAAAGACGTAGTCCTACGCCAAAACATCATGAATGCTCGATGTTTATCCCGTCACGCCAATGAACCAACGAGCCACAACGTTCCTACAGCTAACGCTAACGATAAATTATGAGAGGATCGTCAAACGTACAAAAGGTCACAAAAAGGGGCAACGATGAGTGGAACGATCGACAGATGGTAAACAAACCGGTCATTGACCAAATTGATGTGCGATCATCAAGTTGATTCTTATCATCAAATACTTACAATCTATATTACAGGGTGTCTAACAATAGGTGTCACACTAAAACAAAATGAGATTACAGCAAATTTTTAAATTCATTTGAAAGCATATTCATTCAATTCGAATCTCTCGCCCTTTTCCTTGATAACTTTGCGCAAACGCTTTGTAAACCCATCGCAGCTGGCAAGCACGGTTTCTTGAGGAATTTGGTCTCAAATATCAAATGGTTCCAAATGTTTCTTGAATCGATCTAAAGTAAGCCCTTTCGTAGGGCCTATATGTTGAAGCATATAACCCGACGTCCATACCATGATTTTCGATACATTCTGATAACGCCCAATTCAAAGTAAATTTGGACGCATTCAAATGATCATAACTCAAGAATTAAACACCATACACGGTTGATCAAAACGTCAAACAAAAGGGTATTTATTCAAATGATACATAACAAGTTATTACATTTCACCGTTTCGAACGAACTGTCGCACTTTACTTGTGATCGATGCCATCATGATCTGCACAGTCGCTGGCGACACTGTACCGGCGAACTTATTCCACTTTAAACGCATTTGTTGTGCATTTGTTACTTTTTTACCGCATCCCCGAAGTTTTTGCTTGACAATTGCCCAATATTTTTCGATTGGTCCGAATCAAATTTCGTCAAAACTCGTTCGAATAGTAATAGTGCTCGCTTTTTTGCCACTAAATTTTGTTTCAGCGAGCGATTCGGATGTTTACTGGCACAAAAAGACCTATATCCTTCTCTTGAGAGAATGTTACGCACGGTGGAAAAGTTCGAATCGAATTTCTTTGCCAAATCACGTATCGAGACACCTGGGTTGCCTTTCACGTACCTCAACACCTTTCTCCTCAGCACTTTGTCCCTAGTGCCACTTTTATAATAGATGCGCTGTGCTCTATCCACACTCAGAGTATCCTTGTAACGTTTGATTACATGACACTCCGTTGGCTTTGGGAATTTTAACACTTTTGCTATTTTTGAAGCAGACCACGAAGGATTCTCACTGCCCCAAAACTTCACAAGAATGTTGTGCGGCTAATTTTGTAGAGTTTTTACCGATTGACATGAACACCAAATTGTCCTGAACTCCGTCTGATCGAAACCTACACTCACCAAAGAAAGCAAGATTGTAATGCAATTTCGCAGGATGTTGTTTTATCTCTAGGTATGGATCGTAACTTGAAGAAAGGACATGCAACATTGGTTGTTGGCAAAAATACACCATTGATGTTCGCTTTGGAGAATGGAATCCGAAAGTCCGATGGCTCTCAATAAAACGATCTAGATTCGATTGTCGAGGCACTCAACGGTACAGCAATGAAGGCAAATTGAATTTGTTTGAATATGTTACCAATCTGTGTGCAACCTGCCGCTCAGCTTACTTAATTTCAAAGAACGTTTTGTGGATCAATAGGGAAAACTTTCTGTGTTCTTTCGATCCATAAAGGAAATGAAGAGGAAGTGGCGGAACATCTAAAAATGAGAAAAACGTACCAGAAATGGCTGTGCAGTTTCTGATGGAGGGCATCTATCGCAAATGTCGATCTCAAACTCAGCTCAAACTCACCTTAAAATTTCAAATTCACTTTATCCATTTTATTCTCAAAACACGTGGTAGTTTGCGGCGGCGCTAGTGGTGTAGCGATAAGCGTGGTTGCTTCTCACTCCAGTTGGTCTGGTATAAATCCCAGTCGGCGCCGTTAGGATTTCTTGCGACGAAAATTCTCAAATCATATCTTTCTTCAGAAGGGAAGTAAAGCCGTTGGTCCCGGCCCATGTATTGATGGGTTTGATATGTAGAGTCGTCTCCCTGGCTTGATGAATCATCCTCAGGCTTCAAGTCACGTTAATACAAAACAAAAACAACAACGCGGTAGTTTGCTATCAATGGCTATCAAACACAAACTAATTGACGAAGTTTGTTCAAGCTTGTTTTGATGGGCGTTCTTCGATATTAAACATAAGGTCATCTTAGGTATTTAAAAATCGTCGTCAAATAAAGCAAATCATGTACCTTCCAGAAACAGGAAAATTTCTATAGGACTTGATTGTTTTTCTACCTCGTACCTATCTACCTATTAGGCTTGCATCGTACCTAAATAGGAAAGCAGAATGTAGAGGCTCCACTATTAATACCTCCGAGTGGTATTTATGATTGATGCGAAAATCATATCCATCATAGTTTACCGAAAGTTTTAAGCCAATAAACATGGACTGCCTGTTACGGATCAAGCAATTGCAAAAAGCAAAAGTGTGCCGATTCTGCTCACAAAAGAATCAACTCATCGATCTCCAGACTAGGAACGATCGTAAGACAAAAGATCTTTTGGCTTTGTTCCACCAAAGTGATCAAGGATTTCCCAATTTTGTCTGTCAAGTGTGTCTTCCAACGCTGAATATGGTGCTACAGTTTCATCAAAAGACAACTGCAACAGCGAACAAGTTCCGGACGTACATTAAGAAAGGAGGATCATTTCCACAGCAGGACGAACCGCGAGTGAAATCGCGACCAACATCTCCAACAAGAAGCCAGCCATCGAAGATTCGGTTTGACGATTGCGAAGGAATCCATTCTACTAAGGAAAGGAAGGCTCGTCCAGGAGGATCATTTCCACAGGAAGAGGAACAGTGACTAAAACGGAAGCGGTTATCCCCAACAACACGTCAGTCGGAGAAGATTCGCTTTGAGGATTGCAGAGGAATTCAATCTACTGGTGAATGGAACTTAATTAATGTAAAAAGTAATAGTCCCCCAAGGAGTGTAATTTTAACGATTGAATCAAAAGTTAATCAAGTTGAAATAATAATGAAATATAAAATAATAGTACAGAATTTAAAGTCAGAACATTCAAGTATTATTTTACTACTCTAGTTGTTATTTTTGTATTTTCCGTGCGTGTAGGAACGATTATGATGTAGAAGGAGATGTTTCGCTCATCACCACGAGGCACCAAGTGTTGAAATTTCCGTCGGTGTACGGTAGGTTGGAAAAAAGAATAGAAGTATTGAAAATTGAGCGAAAAACATGGGTGAAGTAGTACTCGAACCAAGGATGTTAGGCAATGACAATGATGAGCGAAACATCTCCTTCTACATCATTATTTTACTAATCAATTTTACTATCTCGAGTAGATCGATTTAAGACTTCGAACTGTCATATACTGTTTAAAACAAGATATAAAGATTGTACTCGAAAAAAATGCGACACTTTGTTTTGGGTGTAACTTTTTATCGCGTGGGTAAAAATTTATGAGAATTTGGGGTATATTAGTTTGTGTTTATGTGTGCTAAATTTTATCACGATCTGTCAAGTAGTTTTTAAGATGCATTCGAAACAAGAAGAGCTAAGCCAGCAAATCTTGGGCGTGGTGATCGATAATCCTGGTCAGTCGCACAGATGGATCGACAAAAGGCTTGCATTCCACCATTCCACCGTGTCCCGCGTTGTGAAGATGTTCCAGGAGACGAAGGCCATCGAGCGGTGCGCTGGAAGCGGCCGAAAACCGAAAACGGAATACCCAGAGAAGGCGCGGAAGATAAGACAGTTAAGAATAACCCAAACCTTTCCAGCCGAGACGTGGCCAAAAAGGTCAATTCGTCCAAGTTGGACGAATTACCTTGGTTCGTCCAGCAGACCATAAAGCGGGCTGGGCTACGTGTTTTTAAGGTCAAGAAGGCGCCAAACCGGACTGACAAGCAAAACACGGTGGCCAAATTGCGTGCGCGGAAGCTGTACCGTGAGTGGCTGGTCAAGCCAGACAACCTGGACGACGAGACATATATCAAGGCGGACACCAAAGAAATCCCCGGGCTCGATTTTTTTGTCGGTACGTCCCGCATGAAGGTTCCAGAAAAGTTTCGGAAGAGAAAGATGAACAAATTCGCGAAGAAGTACCTGTTAAGGCAGGCGATCTGCGAGTTTGGACGGTACAGCAAGCCGTTCGTTACAACCGGAACCATAAACGAGCAGATTTATCGAGAGGAATGCTTGCAGAAGCACTTGCTGCCCTTCCTCCGCTCTCACCGTGGTCCCACGCTGTTTTGGCCGGATCTCGCTTCGTGCCATTACGCCAAGCCTGTAATGGATTGGTACGAAGCGAAGGGCGTTAATGTGGTCCCGAAGGAGGCGAACCCGCCAAATACACCAGAACTTCGTCCGATCGAAAAGTTTTGGGCGATAATGAAGAAGAAATTGAAGAAAAGTGGAAACACATTCAAAACCGATGAAGCTTTGAATAAAAACTGGGAGAAATTGTGTAAGGAAGATGGAAAAAGCCTCGCCCAAGGCTTTTGCCAAAACATAGTTAATATATAGTTATTTAATCCATGAAAATTTGAGAAGTATCCGATTTAAAATGAATTTTTGGTGATCATTTTTGTGTATCTAATTTTTCCGAGTCCAGTCTTTATTCCCCCCAAAAATTTTGGGGTGAATTTGTGTGTTTTTTATTGGTAGCCTTTGCGTGGGCATGGGGTTGGGTAACGACTGTTCCAGAAAGTATAAGCACACCTTATTTTAACATTCACTTTGAATATAATGAAATATTTCAACATGTTTTGGCTGCGTCTTTTTGTTTGCACATTTCTGAATGACATAGCATCAAAAAAGTGCTCAGTTTTGTGTTACCTATCAAAATGTGCGGTCTTACTCCGGAACAACGAAAAAGTATCGTGCACCAGTGGTGCACTGTGAGCGGACTCTCCTTGAGAAAAATGGCCAAGAAAGAGGGTGTAAGCGTCGGAGCGGTACGATCTGCGATTCGAAAATATAGAGAACAGTGTACGTTTGAAGATGCGCCGAAGAGTGGTCGGAAATCCGGTTCTGTTAGTCCGGATATCAATAAAAAGATCAGGGATGCCTACAAGCGAAAACCAGCGACTTCCGTTCGGGATATTGCGAAAAAACTAGGGATCTCGTCGAGTAACGTCATGCGTGCCAAAGAAAGACTTGGGCTCAAAACATACCGGAAGCAGAAAAAACCCAAAACAGGCCGCTTCCGTGAAACCACTGGCCCGCAAACTCTACAATTCGGTATTGTGTTGAAATTCTGGGTGTATAATAATGGACGATTAAACGTATGTGAAACTAGATAACAAAACGCTTCCCTGACCACAATTCTATACTGTAAGCGAAGACAAAGACATCCTCGAAACGGAGAAGACAATTTTTACCGAAAAATTCGGTAAGAAGGTTATGGTTTGGCAGGCAATATGCGAGTGTGGTAAAACAGCTAGTCCGTACATCACAACGGAGACGATGCACACTCAGAAATACGTTAAGGAATGTCTCAAGAAGTAATTATTGCCGATGATCAGGCAGCACGAAGGTCAAGTAGTGTTTTGGCCTGATTTGGTGTCATGTCATTACGCAAAGGACACTTTAGAATAGTACAAAAGCAAAAATGTATGTTTCGTGCCGAAAGACATGAATCCGCTGAACTGCCCGGACGCACGGCCAATCGAGACTTTTTGGGCTTTAACCAAAGCAAAGTTTCGAAAATTCATAAAACCAGCGGACGACATCCAACAATTTAAAAAAGATTGGCCAAAAAAGGTCAAAATGGTGGGAAGTACCACTATGCAGAAGCTAGTGGGTCATGTTCGTGGAAAAGTTAGGAGTCTTGGCTATGATTAAATATTTTGATTAAACGAGAGTAAAATATCATATAAAACACAAATAGAAATATGAGTTGCCAAATAAAATTATTAAAATTAAGAGAACCATGACTTTTTTGTTATTTTGAAAATGTGCTTATACTTTCTGGAACAGTCTATAAACTTTCACTCCCTCGTTCGATGTTTTCTTTCTATATGTAATCGGCTTTGATCGAAGTAAAGTTAAATAAACGAATCAAGCATTCGTATGTGAGACCTGAAAAGTTAAGTTGGTGTTTTTCCTCTACATTCGATTCAGACTACAGACTCCGGTTCACTGTTCCCCTGGCTTTGGCATACAAGAAATTGAGGAAATGATTTTCAGCTCTGGTTCACGTCGACTGAATATCACAATTCTAGTATCTGTCCGGTTATAAAAATCATACGTGTTAAAAAAAATCCAAAATTTTCAGTTTGATATAATAGAGAATAATGAAAATTATTTCAAATTCCGTTGAGAAATATTTATACCATCTGTCCTAACCACTAGGATTTACTCAAGGATAACATACTTTCACAAACATAAACGAGAGAACGATCCATAAAAATATTAAAGACGTTCTATGAAAAAACGCATGCATGCCCATATTGAAGGCCCATATTTAAGGCCCATATTGAAATCCATAAAAAACGGAAAAGATCCCTACAATGCATCATTGCTTTCCTTTCTATACATAGAATTTTTAGATTTATGTATAAATATATTGAAAATGATCTATAAAAAGCTTAATAACGTTCCTTAAACATGAAAATTTGACGCAAAGAATGTAACCAATTGAGCAAAAATATATAACGTTTGCATTAAAAAATGGATTTTTTTTCGGATCGATATTCAGCCGCTCCATCTCCTCCAACGATCGCTTCGAGTAGTGGACCGACGCCAGATCCGGCCAGAACACCCTTATGGTATTTCTTGATGAACGACGCAACTTCCAGCAGACATTTCGAACTATAAATTTCCCCGTTCATGGTCAGTCCGGAGCGAAAGAAGAGCGGCTTTGACATTCCCTTCTCGCTGATTGTCAGCCACAGCAGCACCTTCTTGGGGAACTTGGTGTGTGAAATGAACTTACCTCGGAGCTTCGTGAGCTTCGGAGCTTCCTTAGTGAGGGAAATAAAATATGAAGTGCCCTGCCAGTCGTTGCCATCCAGGGTGAGACATGTAAAGGGCGATACGGTCAAAATTTGGTCAATATCAACTTGACGTATTTGTTTCAATTTTGCATTTAAAAAACCTGAACACCCCTCATTTTGAAGGTGTGTGTGTGTAGAATGTTGCTCCTATTTTGATTTTGGAATTCACTCTTCAGTTGTCAAAATGCCGTCCAAGCAAGAAGAGCAGCGTATCAAAATTTTGCTCGCGCATCGCGAAAATCCGAGCTACTCGCACGCAAAGTTGGCAAAATCGCTAAAAGTTGCCAAATCAACCGTTACAAATGTAATTAAAGTGTTTGGGGAACGTTTGTCGACAGCCAGGAAGTCTGGATCGGGGGGAAATCGAAAACCGGAAGCCGCTGAGACGACAAAGAGAGTTGCCGGTAGTTTCAAGTGAAACCCTAACCTATCTCTCCGAGATGCCGCAAATAAGCTGGGTGTATCGTCTACAACTGTGCATCGAGCCAAAAAACGAGCCGGACTATCGACTTACAAGAAGGTAGTGACTCCAAATCGCGATGATAAACAAAATACGACGGCCAAAGCGCGATCCCGGAGGCTGTACACGACGATGCTGACGAAGTTTACCTGCGTGGTAATGGACGACGAAACCTACGTCAAAGCCGACTACAAGCAGCTTCCGGGACAGGAGTTTTATACGGCAAAAGGAAGGGGAAAGGTAGCAAATATTTTCAAGCACACGAAACTGTCAAAGTTCGCAAAGAAATATCTGGTTTGGCAAGCCATCTGTACCTGTGGCTTGAAAAGCAGCATTTTCATAGCTTCCGGGACTGTCAACCAAGAAATTTACGTAAAGAGTGTTTGAATAAACGTCTGCTGCCTTTCCTGAAGAAACACGGTTGTTCCGTACTGTTTTGGCCGGATTTGGCATCTTGCCATTACGGTAAAAAGGCCATGGAGTGGTACGCCGCAAACAACGTGCAGGTGATTCCCAAGGACAAGAACCCTCCCAACACGCCAGAGCTCCGCCCAATTGAGAAATACTGGGCTATTGTCAAGCGGAACCTAAAGAAGACCAAAAAAACTGCTAAGGACGAGCAGCAGTTCAAGGCAAACTGGCTTTCTGCGGCGAAGAAGGTGGACAAGGTGGCTGTACAAAATCTGATGGCAGGGGTCAAGCGTAAGGCCCGGCAATTCGGATTTGGAAAAGCGGAAGCCTAACTGAATATTTTTCCTGAATTTGATACTAATTGAACTTGAAAAAGAAATTTAATTTGATTTTTTAAATAAACGATTTCACCGATTTACACGCGTTTTCCCTTGACCAAATTTTGACCGTATCACCCTTTATGTTCATGTTCGCCAGGTACTTTTTCACTGTTTGGCCGGTTGAACCGACCTCCCGGCCAAGCGCACGCAGCGATGTAGCCATTTTTCCCTCGGTCTTCCCCTCCAGCATCCTTTGGAGATTCTTGTAGCTCAGGGTCGTCGGCCGTCCGGAACTGGGCTTTCTTTCGATGCTCTGATTGTTGTCTAATAGTGCCAAGATGTTGTAGATACCGGAACTGGCGTACGATGTCCGTTTTCGACGCGGCGGGGTGCCGTTCTTTGAAAGCGCACACTTCTGAACGGAGTTGCTTCACTGTTTTTGCCATCATGGTTATAGTTCGACTGATAGAGCTGTCAAATTTCGTCTGCTGACTCATGGGTTACTATGATTGATGCTGCATGGCTAGTTTTGTCAGTGCGGGTTAAGGTAAACCCATGAAAAATCGGCAATTTTTGTCCATTTTCTTTAATGCAAACGTTATGTACATAAATCATTCCTCTCACTGAATCTTCAACAAAACTTCATTGAGAGTATTGACTTCGACGTGTACTGTGTTCTAGCTACGCATTTTTTCGGCATGGTTTGCTGTGGATCGTTTTAGTGTCTTATATCTAATACATTGTTAAAAACTACAGTGTTTGAAAACTGAGTACGCTCAACTCTGTTATAATGCGATTTCCTTTTTTAGATTTTGTCCTCATGTAATGGATGTGGCATTTTTAATACCAGCTGATTTTTCTTTAATTTTTTGTGATTTTTAAACTTGTTGCATTATATTTGGTGGAAAATTGAGATCACATGATCAACAATAGACACCTAAACAAATTGACTTTACATCATTAAGGTCAACTGGGGCGGGGGGGAGGGAAAAGGGGACCACACAACCATTTGAGGTTGTTTCGTTTGGTTCGATCTAGTGGTTATTGAAAAACTCCTGCGATATGAACACTTTTCTCTGTAAGAAGGATAAAAAGTTCAGTAATCACTGTAAGGTGGATGAATCCCGTCTTTTGGACATCAAATTTGAACTCAGTGACCCAAAATTTATGAAAGATACATGATTTTATAAGGAAATTCTCAAAAAGAATATTTTTGGCCGCGTCTCTTCTAAGATGGAACCACTGTGGGAAGGCGTATGGATAAAAATCGAAAAATAAATTACGTCATTGATGGTTGGCACGAATATTTTAATTATCTCTGTTAGGTACAATCCATAATTTCCGTAGCATAATTTGACCGTTCAGACCACCTTCATAGTATATTTTCCATACCTAATACATGGTACGTCACAAGTTCTGACATACCCCTTTCAAATAATATGTCATGTATGGATGTTCTATTATGGCGGTTGAATTATTGTCATGATTTTTTCCCTTTAAATCAAAATTCTATTTGAATCCGTTTTCATGTTATTATAATTTCTTTTAAATCAATGGAAATCTAAGCGCTTGTTTGTACAGAATCGCCCATAATGCGTTATCGTGCCAATGATGACTAAATTTTGATCGAAACTCTTTTTATCAACACTTATATTTGAACGTTTTGTTTTAATCTCAAGAAATACAGGGTGCGGCAGAAAATAATGCGAAAATGTTCAAACTTGAGTATTGGGTTAATTCGTGTAGCTAGTGACTAATTTCTGTCGAAAGTGTATTTGTTTATGTTTACTTTCAAGTGCTTCATCCAAACATTATATTTGTTTTATTGCAAATTCGTCAAAATGTTCGCGAAATAAGTGATCACCAGTTTGTTGCTCGCCCAGAAGAAGCCGAAATGTCTTCCTTCGGAAGGGAAGTAAAGCCTTTGGTCCCGGCTCCTTTTCGTGGGGGGGTAGGGGGGGGTCGGGGGGGGGGGGCGGCTTCCCGGGGGCGGGATTGTCACCATCTGAGGAAATAGGCCGACGTAAAAAAGAGAAAAAAAAAAAAAAAAAAAAAAAAGTGCCAAGGTGTAGTAGGGTGCCATTTGGCCACAGTTTACCGCATAAAAAAGTCCCTGCAGGATGGTCCTAAGCAGCAGAAGCTGGGAAGCGGACGTCCGCGCTTTGCACGCACGCCGAATCGGCCCGTGCAAAAATTGCTCGTAACCCGCTGCGTTCCATAAGAAAACTTGCAAAGGAAGCCAATATTTCGGAGAAATCCATGCGGAGAATCATCAAAGAAGACCTGCATGCATCTTCCAGAGCCAGAGTGAAACGCCGCTTGATTACGGACCGGGTCGAGGAACTACGAGTGACTCGTTCCAAGAGATTGCTTTCCTTGTTGAAGAAGGAAAAAATGAAATTCCTGTTCTCCGACGAAAAGCTTTTCAGCATCGATGTTGTGGGCAACAGCCGCATGGACCGGTTCATTTCACCGCAGAAAATAGAGAACGTTCCGGAAAAAGTGAAATTCAAATTTCAAACCAAACATCCGGCTGTTGTCATGATGTTTGGCTTGGTGGCGTCCAACGGTTTGAAAATGCCGCCTGTTTTCATTGATGCTGGAGTTAAAATCAATACCGAAGTGTATATTGGTATTTTAAAGGACTAAGTGCTTCCCTGGGTGAAGGCCAACTTCTCCAAAGATCAAAACATTGTACTACAGCAGGATGGAGCGCCGTGTCACACGTCCAATCGAATCCAACAATGGTTGAACGATAACAGAAGGTCGACTAACGTTGGATTATAGTATGTTGAAGCACACCTCAAAACATAACACTCTAAAAATGAAGTCAACCATAACACGGACATGGCATTGTCGGAGGACTACGTCGAAAGGAGGGCGGGTGTTAATAAAATGGAGGGTAAATTTGTTTAAATAGGACATTTATAAAGATAAAGTGCACTCGAAAATGTTGATATTATTGCTTGAATTAGTTGAAAATGGGATTTGAAAGAAATAGAACAAATTTTCGCATTATTTTCTGCCGCACCCTGTAAATATTAAATCAAAACAAGATGTACATGTGGCCAAAACAGATACATCAATCAGTTAAAAAAAAAACTTCTGGAAACTGTGGGATAGAATCAAGGTTTATAATTTTATTAAAATTCGGGTTTCCATCATCCAGATACAACACCTGAACAGACAAAAATTAAAGATTATAAACAAATGTAGACTTTTGAACAGCTTTTAAACTTGAGCAATTTTAATGTTGAATCAGAATGACTCAACCTTTCTTTTGGCGAATTTTGATTGACTGTAATCGAGAAATTCCCAACTCAAAATATGGGTAGCATCCAGCCTTTCACTGTTTTCCATCAGGTGCTCTCGAAAACACAATAAATGTCACTGGTTGGCATTTTCTCATTCATTACACGTCTTCGAGAGATGGTTGCAACCCGGAGGGACGTAGATGGTTACACATTGCAGAATGTTTTCAGCGTTCTCTGTTTCAATCATTCAGCGGGTATTAAATGGGTTCTTGTTCTGGCGACCGCGGCCAACTGCCAACATGACAGTGAAAGGCCAATGGATTTTCCTGAAACAAAATGTGAAGCCAAACAACAATGCTTTCGCGGGAGGAAAAATGCAGGCTAATAATGGCGCGCAGTAGTCCATCATTCAGCCACTCCGGCAGCCCGCGGGAGATGAAAACAACAGTTGGATGTGAATCGAAACTGTTTCCCTTTGCTGTCGCTTGTTTCGCTGGTGAAGATCGAGACATTGGCGTGAGTAGCGATAGGAACTTTTGGGTTTTGTTATTACCGGTATGTCACGAAAATGATACAAGCGGCTCCGGATTATATCCAGCTTATATATCTTATTTTCTCGACGATTGACGACAAAGTTGATGTGGAAGAAATCGAAAACTTCCTTATTATTATACGATCAGAACGAACAATGAAGTACTTAATTTTGTGGTGTACAGTTGCGTCAAATTATTACAGCTTGTGATAAAATATCTCACATCCTAAATCATAGTAAAACACAACGAACCAAAAACCCGCGCACGTCTGTGGCGCATCTCGCCGTGACGGGCCAAAACAGAATAATGCGGAGTTTTCCGTTTTCCACGAGCAAGTCCCAATGGAATCCCACGGAGTCGTTATTGTTTTTCAAACCGTGGACGACGACGACAATGTCACTCTAGTCCACAGCCAAAAGACGCAAGATACCGAGAGGGGGAGTTAATTAAATTTAGAGTCGATCTGTTGTTGTCGTTGAGAATTTTATGCTCGTCTCGGCTCGCTCTGGTCGCGTGCAGCGAATTCTTTGAATTGTACGGCATTTCATATCCCCTGATTATCGATCTCCTCAGTAGACATCTGTTGTAGGATTTACAACGTAAAATAGGCCGTATAGCGACCGATGCGTAGAATTTATAGCGTCTTGAGACGTTCGTCGAGCCGCGACTAATCAAAATAGCTTGTCGGAGCGTGATTTATGGACTTGCAAGCTTGGTTGGCTCACTGATTGACTGATGGACATGTGGCACAGATTTGTAGCAGTTTTATAGAGGTTGACATTGTTGGTTTGAAGAATGCATTTTTAACCTAATTGAATGCTTCGGAAGATTGATGGTTTCTACTTATTTACGGTGAAATGGTTGGAATTGTTAACCCTTAAAAACTATTAAATTGAAGTTGACATGCAGGACGGTGGTGTACTTTCGATTGGAAGGTTTGTCTATTCCTCTTTAGTGAGCCTTAGTTAATATATTTTTGCAAGAAATCTGCATAGATGGTCTGAGGAGTTTTTACTTACTTTTGCCGTTGTTATTGACCCTGAAAGAATAAAAAAAAGGAAATTACTAATCTAATATCAATTAAAATTATTGTGAATGTACAATATGGGTCATCCCATCCGCAGTAATCAAGAAAAGCAAATACATAATGGTTGTCAACGTTAACATTGCAACACACAAAGCGTTTTGCCGAAAATCCGTCTCTTAACTAATTGTCATGGAATTTTCGGAATATCAAATAAAATAAGTTTGCAAGTTTGGCTATGTTCACTTTATTCAACTTGCATTTCAAATCCAAATGCTCTTACTTTTCTCTTAAGTCGCTCCATGAGATTTTCCACAGCATTAGAACCAACAAAGTTTTGTAAATTGACCCATGCTTTCTTCAATTCTTGATCTGTTTTGATTGTCTAAGGATCTCAACTCTGGGATGTTTGGAGGATTAAGATTCTTGGGTATGAAGTTGACCTTATTGTCGTTGTATGATTGCAGCACCTGTTTTGAGTAGTGGCATGACATTAAGTCAGGTCAAAAAATTGGTGGGCTTTTGTGTGGTCACACAAGAGCCCACAAATTTTTGTTTGTGGGGGGTGTTTTTTGAAGACTTCTTTTTTTCCGATCGATCTACCGCATATCCCGGGAACGTCATCCCAAAACCCGCCGCGACACCCGTCGGGCGACGAGCCGAGCGTATCCACCAAGCCACCCTTGATCAGGCGATCGAGGCCCGAGCAGCGGCACCGTCGCCGAGAAACCCCCACCGTAGCAGAATCCCGTCATCGCAGGCCAACCACACGACCACACACACACACACACACACACACACACACACACACACACACACACACACACACACACACACACACACACACACACACACACACACACACACACACACACACACACACACACACACCGCGCGCGCGCGCACACACACACACACACACACAAACACACACACACACACAAACACACACACACACACACACACACACACACACACACACACACACACACATCGAGTGAGTAAAATAATAAAAGATAATTAAAAGGAATTGAGTGGTGTTTTGTCCTTCTGATCAGTGACGACAGTGAAGAGTCGACCTTGAGACAAAAGAGGCGAGTGTAGCCCACCCAAGACGACCTCCGTGGCTTAGGCCAGAGATTAGGGGCATTCTAGAAGCTTGCCCATCTGGCTTGCCAGTAACAGATTATTCAGACTTTTCACGTAGAAATCACATTAAACCTTAACCCGAGCGCTGAGCTGGTCAGCTTAACTTTTTCAGGATACTTCAAATCAAGATCTTGGTGAATTGCAGCTATCACTGAAAACGAACGAAAACATGCTTAAGTGCGGAACAACAGAACTCTACACTTTAACACTTTACAATATTTCTTGAATTTCAGGATCAACCGAATGAAGATCATATATAATAAATTCGAATGCTTGTAGTATTCTCCATTTGCCATTTGCATACACTATTATATAAATCTTTCATGGGAATGGGAGGGGCCATCAGGACACCCGATTGAAGCACTCTGGATGGGGATTTTCGCGATTCGGCAAGTGCCGCAAAAATGTCGCGAATATAACGTGCCCACACATCATCTTTTCATCGATTTCAAATCAGCACATGATACAATCGATCGAGATCAGCTATGGCAGATTATGCACGAATATGGATTTCCGGAAAAACTGACGCGGTTGGTCAGAGCTACGATGGATCGAGTGATGTGTTACGTCCGAGTATCAGGGACACTCTCGAGTCCCTTCGAATCTCGGAGAGGGTTACGACGTAAGGCGATGGATTGTCGTGTTTGTTGTTTAACATTGCATTGCAGGGTGTGATTCGAAGAGCTGGGATAGACACGAGTGGCACGACTTTCAGGAAGTCTGTCCATCTATTTGGCTTCGCCGACGACGTTGATAACGTAGCACGTAGCATTGAGACGATGGCGGAAACGTTCATCAGACTTAAGGCTGAAGCTGATAGGATTGGGCTTGTTATTAATGCGTATAAAACAAAATACATGAAGGGAAGAGGCTCACGAGAAGACAATGTAAGCCTCTTATCAGATCGACGGTGATGCAATCAAGGTGGAAAACGAATTCGTTTATCTGGGTTCATTGGTGATAACGACACCAGCAGAGAAATACAAAGGCGTATTATGGCTGGTAATCGTGTCTACTTTGGACTTCGAAAAACGCTAAGATCGAACAAAGTTCGCCGAACTACAAAGTTTACCATCTACAAGATATTAATTAGACCCGTAGTTCTCTACGGCCACGAAACATGGACATTGCTAGTGGAGGACCAATGCACCCTTGGTGTCTTTGGACGGAAGGTGCTGCGTACGATCTACGCTGGAGTGCAGATGGAAGACGGAACGTGGAGGAGGCGAATGAACCACGAATTGCACCAGTTGCTGGGAGAACCTCCCATCGTACACATCGCTAAAATCGGTCGATTACGATGGGCTGGGCATGTCGTAAGAATGTCGGACGACACCTTAGTTAAAATGATTCTCGAAAACGAACCAACGGGTACAAGAAGAAGAGGCGCGCAACGAGCAAGGTGGATCGATCAAGTAGAAGGCGACCTGCGGACCCTCCGCAGACAGCAAGGCTGGCGAGGTACAGCCATGGACCGATTACAATGGAGACAACTTCTATGTACAGCAGAGGCCACACCGGCCTTGGTCTTATTGGTAAGGTAAGGTAAGGATGGGAAGAGTGGGAATACTAACTTCTCATTGCTAACAGTTTGTGAATAGAGGGCGGACTTTTCTTCCCGCCCATTGGGGAATCCTCATGTTAGATAGCTCGCTCTTATGACCAATTGTTCAATCTTGTTGTTGGAAGGAGATTCTTTATATCCCTGTGGAAACGTAAAAATGATGTTGCCTATCAATCCACCCAACCCGTTTTTGTTCATTCATACAATGGCATGATTAGGATAATCAGTGTTTGTTAAAGCTTGATCAAGACTAACAGATAGGAGAGCCCATTGCTGGCCTTGCTTGAGATTTTCCACCTAAGAATGCTCAGCGCCATTCTCACGATACAGAATTTCATAATAGGCATTCTTAATTTCCACGCTTTTAAAATTTTCTGGTATTTTTATTTACTTCTAGTCTTTTTTTCATTCGAGTTGTAATGGCCATACGAGAAAGAAGCGATGCAAGGCGAATTAATCGTTGTTCAGAAGTAAGGATGCCATTGAGACCAGTCACAAACTGTGTTGGTGTTTCATTGATGGGTGGTGGTGTTTCATTGAAAACATATGCTAGATTTAAAATAACGCCTGAGAGCTGATTGTGTCCCATTTAAACTAACAGTAAAGATGCTGTTAAGGCCACTCACAAAGTGTGGTGCTGGTTTTTTTTATTTGAAATCTTTCAATCAGACGATCGATAAGTAACCACCTGATCTCATTGCACGATGTTAAGAAGTGGACATTCTAGTCCGATACGATGAGCTACTATCCCTTTTATAAAATTCATTCAAATTAATGATAGAAACTAGTTCGTATCGAGATAGCATAGCATAGCATAGCATTTTCCGACCTGGTTTGGCTGTTGCAGAGACGATGGAAGCGCCAGAAGAGCTGTCTTGGGTGTGTCAGGCTCTTCATCCTTTGTTCTCTTTGCACAACACCTGGCCAGGTCCTTATGATCAGCAAGGGATTAGATGTTGATTAGATGTCTACTTAAGAAGATGCTGAGAAGTCATGCTACCTTCATAGACATCTGTAGTTGGAAGTTGGATGGGATTGTGCGGGAGGCTTTCCAATTGCGAGAAAGCATATTTATATTTAGAGGTATATCCCAAGTAACATTGCTTACACCGTTCTGCTTTATTAAGTTTTATTAAAGTTTTATGAAAGTCACTTGAAATCAATTTGGATTTATTATGGCACCAAGAGGTGCCAATAGGTTTCATATTTTAGTCAGGTTTATGAGAACCCACACAGCTTGTTTACAACAATCTTAAAACCTTGTTTCTCAAATTCCTTTTACTCCTATCAAAGATTTTATTTCGACTTTATGAACTCGTAAAATGCTGTATTGAAATGCCGTTTTAGGACTCATTGATTTTATCTTATTATGGTCAGTTAAAAAAGCATTTTAAAACCATTTTGCATCCAGTAAATGCATTAAACGGCAAATTGGCATTGAAGAAAGTCACCATAAGACTAAAGAGTTTTATAATAGTCATTGCGAAGAAAAATGAACTGTGATTTTTTTCCAATCGCCATATTTAAATATACGAAATAATTTGAAATGTGGAAAAATAAATGCATAAAATTTTCAATGGTATTCAAATAAAATTTAGATCGGATACTAATTTCGGCATTCTTTTAGATAATCTCATCCAATTCCAAGAACTTTTCAGGAAATTCATGGTTAATTTATCGAATATATTTGTTTTAATTTCTCTTATCGTGCCAATATTCACCATAAAAATAATTGCGCATATAATTTGGAGCATAATACGCTGTAGAAAACACAATTTGTTTTGGATATTTTGCTATAAAACAAAATTTCTCGCATCACTAGACCTTTTTTACTGCTAAATGAATCAGAAGAGCAAAGAATCGAACAAAGCAGAACAACAAAAACCAACCTCGATTGCACAGTGAAGTTTGACAGCTGTGGCCATTTGGCCACATTCTGGTAAGTGCCAATATCTAGAACTAGATTTTAGAGGAAAATACCACAACCGTGCCAAAGTGAATTTTGATTCGGTGTGCAGGCTTAGTTTGTAAATTAATCGGTGCAAGAAGAGTGTATTAGACACAGATATCATGTTACTACCGGAAGGTTTCAGACACGTCGGCGACGGCCGGATTGATGTGGACGAGTGCCGACAGAAGCTGCTGTGGGACCAGCACTTGGCCATCTAGGACATCGAGGAGAGCTGATTTGCAAAGCAACAAATAATTTATTTCTACCATATTTTGAAGACAATATCTAATATCCTGTTTTATTTTATTTTGTCTATTTTGTTTTGTTTTGATTTTCGTCATGCTTGTCTCTTTTCAGTCACATTGGAGCGGTCCATTGCTTTTGGCGGATAGTGCTACATACTTTCAGCGTATCGTTAACCAAAACGAACCCTGCTGCTAACCTTTCCCCAACTATCCAACATCCCAGTGATTTTTCTCGGATATGGTTGTGGAGATTATTTCGATAAATACGGCTTCCCCAAAGCGGGTATCATGTCAACACGTTCCTTCCCATTCCCTACTTGACCAGCATTCGGGCACGGCCGGCGCCGGTTAAAATGGGTCACCAGTTTTTACACATTGAAGATGTATGTTAGTCCCAAACATCATTTGTTGGTTCTTTGTGCAAATACAGCTGATCTGGCAATAACGGAATTGCATCCGTGGGCGGTCAATCATGCTCATGCTCATGCTCACATTCTGGTTTTAATGGCAGCCAATAGGTTTTATGAAGGTTCTCAAGTGGTCATAACATCTTTCAATAGAACATTTTCAAAATCGTTATGTTCTTATAAAGGTTTTATTAACTTGTTTTCACAACCGTCTATAGAGGGGGCCATTTTGTACAAATTTGGGGTTTAAAAAAACAGAGGGGGGGGGGGGGGGAAAAAAAAGAGTTTTGAGGGGTTTTATCAAAAAAGGAGTGCTATACGGCTGGAATAAAACGCAAACTGTTACTTGGGATAGGTCGTTGAGAGTGACGAAGCTAAGAAAGTGAATCCAGGCTCCTCTTGCGTGAGAGCTTGTCTGTCGGTTGGGACATGAACACTAACTCTTGTCTTAGCCTTTTATGGCTTATGGTTATAGCGCCATTACTCGCTATCTGAAAAGAAAAAAAGGCCTCGTAGACACACACACGCGCGCGCGCTCGAATACGCGTTTGCGGGCATGCATGCCAGACGCTGCTTAGGTTTATGTTGTAGGGCGGTGGGGCTGGACTAAGGTTGCATTTTTCAACAATGTCATTTCAAGTTCGTATGGTTTAAATCAGGCCATCGGGCCATCAGAATTACATAAAATATGTTAAAATTATCTTTTCAAAGTCCACTATCCATTACTGTCCTAGTCTTCTCACATTAATTTCATTAATTTCATTCCATTTTGTTGATGTAAATGGTCATGAAAAATTTCATACTCTCAAGAATTTCTGAAGCCAGAAATGTCATCACTGCAGCCAGGCACCAGGTGCACCGGTACAAACGCCCTTGTCTAGCTGCTCTATTGGGGAACCTGGCAAGTGCGACCGACGGGAAACTATCTATAATGGTTTGGACCGGACTTTTGCTTCCATTATTGTAAATGGCCCGCCGGGAGACCAGCACTAGTAAATGACACAATCCGGGAGAAAATTGTAAATTTCCTCTGCACTTACATAGCACAAGACCGCGTTTCGCGTCTTCGCTATTGTGAACAAGATTCTAGAACACTGCACAGTTCTTCTCTTTTTCTTAAGACTTCACACCCCAATTCAAAACTCAATTTTCACAACAGTTTTTAATTTTGAAAAAAAATTCGCGAAAAAAAAGAGACAAAACTTGATAGCTCCTTGAAAAGCCAACTGACCGTGGGCAGAGCCTCCTAGATTTTTACAAACTAGTTCGTATCGAGATTGTCTAAAATCTGCTGAAGAAGTTTCTGTATTTCAATCAAGGGATCTGTGGGGTGGATAATTAGGGATTTTGAATACAAAGCTGACAAACTTACAACAAAGCCGAGGAGAATGAACATGAAAAACTGTCTTGTTATAGTTACTCCTATTTTGTTAATGTAAACAAATTACAGTTGGGTCTATTACTACACAGTGGACGGTGCCATTTACCCAACCTAATTTTTTGGTTGAACTGTATTCAGCAGTCCTGATTTTTGGTATCTAGTAAGGGTCTCTGATAAGCATAAGTATTACCTGAAGAAAATAAGCTAAATTGGGTGGATAACAGCCAATAATGGATGGTATCATCAACCGTGTGGTAGGATACTCGAGTGTAGCGTAGCTGTTTAAGTGAGCCAAGGATATAACTAGAGTGTCATTAAAGGACTAGGCCCAATATTAATAATTATCTTAAGCTTGCTAATCGCTTTATCATTATGCTGAACCCGATGAAGAGCACAATTTATAGTAAAACAAGTTTCAGACTGAGTCGGCCGGATGTGAGACAGTAAATTGAAGTCGCCAGCATTCTCGAAAGTTAGCCATTCGAGCATATGATTTTATTTAGAGTAGAGAATTATTGGGGAAAGTCCATTAATTATGTCACGCAGTAAGGGGGGGGGGGTTTGGGAAAACGTGACAATCCATACAAACAATTTTGAAGGTCCATACAAAAAACGTGACGAGGGGGGGGGGGGGGGTTATAAAAAGTCACTTTTTGCGTGACATAATTAATGGACGTTCCCTTGCATGTTATTATATTAGTACGGAAAACTTTCGACTCAGTGACCCTCTAAAATCGTAATACGAGATAAATTTTCTCCCTTTAGAGTAGCGTCTAGATTTCGCAGAATCACCTCTTTTCAAGGACATTGAACAATATGCTTGCTGCACATTATGAGCTGTTTCCTCAAACCAAGGGTGAGAAGGCGATGAATCTAGAACTTGCAATCTAGTATTGGGCGAATTTATTTGATTGTTATTCTTTTATACTTGTTGTACTTAATTTACGATGTATATATGATGCATATGATGATGATCATCTGAAAAATGATAAAATTAAAAAAAAAGGAACAATCAACCAACAAATGACTCTTATTACACATAGTAAACGGCAACCCCTAAACTTTCAAGTTTCGCATACATGTCGGAGCATAAAAGTTGAACAGGTGTTTACGAGACACTCGCTACTGCGATTCTTTGTTTTCAAACATACTTCGATTATAGCATTAACTTTACATACCAGGTAATTGGCCAAAGCTGGCACAGGTATTGCTTAGTATGGGGTCATCAGTTTGAGCACTTCGAAGATGAATGTCATTCCCTCAAGAAAGCTCAAGACTGCTGACTCTGTGTGTAACTACAGCTGAATTGACAAAGGAGATATTCTTGCACATGTTCAAATTCAGACGATAACCTACTCAACATTTCTACCATACCGGTCCGAATCAAAATCGCCCATTACTAGAACAGTCGCAAATTTCCACTGAATAAGCAACATGAGTTAATTTGCGTATTCACGACACACGGGCACGGAGACAACTTTCTCAACCACTGGACGGAGGTTGTTCTGCTTGCATTGAGAACAACCTCCGTCGTGTCAGTTCATATATAAAGTGGAGAAAAGTTCTTCTTCGTGTTGGTTGGGTATAATATAGACTAACTGGTGTGATTAGAACTTTGCAATGGACAGTACTTTTAAAACTTCGGAGTGTTCATTTAGCACTTTAATATATGCCATAAAATAACTCCCTCTATCCTAAGGCTACTTGTACGACTTGTACCGTATGGTGTTTTTGAATGTCGCCATGCTGGTTTGGATGCTGTAAAGTCGCTACAGTCATTCGCCTCGTCGACTATGGAACAAGAAAAGTGCGAACGCGCCTGCCAGAAGGTATCGTTGTTGTTCTGTTCTTGTTTACTCCCCACACTTCTATCTGGTTATTTTCGAAATGTTTACAAATTTCCTGAAACACGCTGAAGTCGTCCCCTCACCCGAAAATAGACGCCTACAACGGCATAACGGGAGACGCCAAGTCGAGGTGATCATTCCGGTGCATATTTATGTGCCAAGCGCCGCGCACGCCAACAACAATGCCGTGCCAGACAATCATCATTGGAAAAGTTGTGAAGTTATTGGAAAATGGAAGAAAATGACGCTGCCTGGCGAGACTTATGAATTGTGTACGAAATAGTAAGCCATGCGTCTCTACATTCCAGACGAAGTTTATTCTTTATTTCAAAGTCAGACGGCGTTTTCGTGGCAATATTGTCTACTTTGTTTTCAACTAATAATAGTGGAACTTTTCTCAGTCGCGGAAAAATCGCGGAGCACGACGAGCGACGTTGATGGTGAAAGATGAACTGAATAGCAAGTGATGTCAGGCTTTGTTTTGTTTTTCACTAGCCAAACAAGATTGTGGGTGGTCCTTTTTTTTCTTCTGTTTACTACAGACATTGTAGATAATATGATTTGTAATACTAATCACTAAAATTAGCTTTAGACAGAAAGCTAACCTATGTCCTAGCTTCGGCTGGACAATACTTAAAAAAATTTACTTTAGACAGAAAGTTAACCTATTCATCTATTGGGATTGTATGTCGAATTGTGCCCCTCTTCTTTGATTGCGTTCGCAATTTTTGTTAAAAAATATTGACAGATTCGACGCTACCATATTAAAGTCATAAGGTTTGAGTTATTTGATTGGTTTATTGAACTAAATAAATATGATTTTTCTAAGAATTTCACACAATTTTCAATATATTTTTCCTCGTCTTTCTTGGCCTGGGGCGAATGTTTTAACGTATGCAACAAAAAAATGGACTGCTTTTAGCGGTTGTTCATGAAATTCTCCTGCCACCTGGTAGATTTTATAATTTCTTGCATTCACGTCTCCTAAAACTGTACGTCTAATGTAGACGTTTTTAATTCATTCGAGACGGGCTAAGCCCTCGGGTCGTCGAGCACGATGTTACGCTCGCCTTCACCTCACCGCTTACCTCATCACTTACAAGACCTTCGACACCCCAAGTAACATTGCCAAAACCATCCTGCTTTATTAAGTTTTATTATGGTTTTATCAAAGCCACTAGAAATCAATTTGGTTTTATTATGACACCAAGAGGTGCCAATAGGTTTCATATTTTAGTCAGGTTTATGAGAACCTACAAAGCTTGTTTAAAACGATCTTAAGACCTCGTTTTCTGAAAATTCCTTTTACTCCTATCAGGGGTTTTATTTCGAATTTATGAACTAATAAAATGCTGTTTTGAAATGCTGTTTTAAGACTCATTCATATTATCTTATTATGGTCAGTTGAAAAAGCATTTTAAAACCATTTTGCCTCCAGTAAATGCATTGAACGGCAATTCGGCATTGAGGGAAGCCACCAAATAACCAAATAGTTTTAAGGTAGTCATTGCGTAGATAACATGGGTTTATGGCAGAATTATGATTTTTTTCCGATCGCCATATTGAAATATAAGAAATAATTGAAATGCGGAAAAATAAATTCACCAAATTTTAAATGTAACGCAAATGAACTGTAGATCGGAGACCAATTTCGGTATTTTTTAGATAAACTTATTGAATTCCATCAATTTTCAGGAAATTCATGATAAATTTTTCGAGTAGATTTGTTTTAATTTTGTGTTTGTTGTTGTAAACTAGCATATTTTCCAAGGCGCATTAATTTTCGGCTCTTATCGTGCCAATATTCACCACAACATTAAATGCGTATATGATTTGGAGCATGATACGCTGTAAAAAACTCAATTTGTTTTGGATATTTTGCTGTCAAACAAAATTTTCCGCAACACCAGACTTTTTTTTCTCAAATATTATTTACTGCTAAATGGATCATGGATCAGAAGAGCAGAGAATCGAACAAAGCAGAAACAAAAAAAAAAAAACCACGATACCACAGTTAAATTTGACAGCTGTGGCCATTTGGCCGTTTGCTGGTTTTCATGGCAGCCAATAGGTTTTATGATGGTTCTCAAGTGGTCATAACATCTTTCACTAGAACATTTTCATAATCTTTATGGTCTTAGAAAGGTTTTATTATCTTGTTTTCACAACCGTCTATAGAGTGGGCCACTTTGTTAAAATTTTGGCTTTAAAGAAGCATAGAAGAGGTGTTGGTGGACAACACAGTTTTGAATGTAGTTTTATCAACAAAGCCGGGAGGAATGCTTTACGGCTGGAATAAAACTTAAATTGTTACTTGGGATGTAATCATTGACCTCTCGGTCTGCCGTTGCCTAAGTTTGATGACTGTGGCCTATAGTCACTTTTCATTTCAGGTTCATCCTCTTTTAACATATGTTTGATCATATAAGACCTTGTATACAACTACCGCTCTTAACAACTTTAGTACAGATTATTCTGTACTACGGTCGTTGTTCAATATTTCTTGCCGACCCTCAGTTGTGGCAGTGCAGGGCACTCCGCTAACAGCTGATTAACAGCTAATTCCACTCCACATCCTTGGTAGTAGGCAAGACTGCCGCAAAAGCGAGGTCCACGAGTGAGCCGTTAATGCGCTATCCTCAGCGTCTTCCGATCTCGAGGGTTGGGAATATTCTTGCACTCTTGTGTCGAATTCTTGATACGACGTTGGAACGCATCACGGCTGTTATGCCAAGATTTATTCCACGCTGGAGGTCCACTTAACCCAGCGGCTAACGCCGCTTTAAGGTATATCCTCCACCTGAGGACGACGACACTGGTTTGCTAGTTCAGCGGCTTCATTACCAGGTATTCCTGCGTGACCAGGTACCCAGACATAGGTCACGTTAGCGTGCTGTTGCACATTCAACAGCCACGGGTGTCCAACTTGCCCAAGCTCAAGTGCAGATAGACAACTCGCGGGGTCAACAGTGTAAGTCCCACATGACAACTTGCATGCCTGCAAGAGTGCATAGGCCTCAGCTGAGAAGATACCACAGAGACCGGATAACTTGCCTGCTGCGGCTTATGACCTTCCCAGACACCCCGTAACCAACCAACCTCAATTAAAGAACCGTCTGTGAATAACAGATTCTGGCCTTCATAAAGGGTGTTCCGATCAAAATTTGGTCAAACAGTAATGCGTGTGAGTCGATCAAAGTTTTCATTAATAAGTCAAATTCTTGTTCGTTTTCAAGTTCAGTTAATACAGAATACAGGAGAAATATTCAGCTAAGCTTCCTTTTTACCGAATGCGAATTGCCGGGTCTTTCGTTTAACACCTTCCATAAGATTGTGTACAGTCTGTCCACTTTATTCGCCGCAGAACGCCAGTTTGCCTTGAACTGTTTCTCGCTCACAGCAGCTTTTTGAGTCTTCTTAAAGTTCCGCTTAACGATGGCCCAATATTGTTCGATTGGGCGGAGCTCTGGCGTGTTAGGAGGGTTCTTGTCCTTGGGCACCACTTGAACGTTGTTGGCAGCATACCACTCCATGGCCTTTTTTCCGTAATGGCAAGATGCCAAATCCGGCCAAAATAGAACGAAAGTGTGTCGCTTAAGGAAAGGCAGTAGACGTTTATGTAGGCACTCGCTCTGATAAATTGCCTGGTTGACGGTTCCGGTCGCAATGTAAACGTTGCTCTTCAAGCCACAGGTACAGATGACCTGCCACACCAGATATTTCTTCGCGAACTTTGACAGTTTAATGTGCTTGAAAATATCTGCCACCTTTCCCCGTCCGGTTGCCGTATACAATTCCTGCCCAGGAAGCTGTTTAAAGTCTGCCTTGACGTAAGTTTCATCGTCCTGTACCACGCAATCAAACTTCGTCAGCATCGTCGTGTACAACTTTCACGATCGTGCTTTGGCCGACGTTTTTTGTTTATCGTCGCGATTTGGAGCCACCACTTTCTTGTAAGTCGACAGTCCGGCTCGTTTTTTAGCTCTATCCACGGTTGAGAGCGCCGCTCCCAGCTTCTTTGCGACATCTCGGACGGAGAGGTTGGGGTTCCGCTCAAAACAGCGGGCAATTCTTTTTGTCGTCGCTGTGGCCTTCGGCTTTCGATTTCCCCCCGATTCAGCTTGCCTGGCTGTCGACAAACGTTCACCGAACACTTTTAATACGATGGTAACAGTTGATTTAGCCACATTCAACAATTTCGCCAACTTGGCGTGAGAGAAGTTTGGATTTTCGCCATGCACGTGCAAAATTTTGATCCGTTGCTTCTCTTCCTTCGACGACATTTTGATAACTGAAGTGCTAATCTCAAAATCAAAATAGAGGCATGATGCTACACGCACACATCTTCAAAATGAGGGGTGTGCAAAATTTTTTAATGCACGATGAAAGGAAATGCGTCATGTTTAAGTCGAAGAAATTTTGATCGAAACACCCTTTATGTTGAAACAACTCCCCCGTAGGCAGCTTTAAGGCATGAACAATGTAAACAAAATTAGGTTCATATTTTAACAATTATGGTTGATACGTTACGGTAGTATTTGGAGAACCTAGATATACATGAAATGTTGATAAATTTGGAACAAATAAAGAGTTAAAAAAAAAACCATTGCTTTGATGAACTGCCCAAAACATAGAGTTTGTAAAAAAGAAGGACAGTCCCCCAAATGTTCCACGAGCTCTACTAATTAAATCAATTTGTTCAATACTATGTCAGCGTGTGTTCGAGAATGGATGGCAAGCTATGACAGCAGTGCAATTTAAATCCTCCCTTAGCTCAGTCGGTAAAGGCGCGGCTACAAAGCAACACCATGCTGGAGGTGGCTGGGTTCAAATCCCGGTCTGGTCTAGGCATTTTTCGCAAAGGAAAATTTCTCGACTCCCTGGGCATAGCGTATGATTGTACTTGCAACACAATCATACTAAAGCAAAAATGGTACTTGGCATCGAAAGCTCTTAATTAATAACTGTGGAAATGCATTTAGAACGCTAAGTTGAGAGCAAGCAATAAGCTAATTGTGAAAGCAATAAGCTTGAAATGCTAAAGAAGAAGAAGAAGAAGCAATTTAAATCTATGATTATAAGATGTGCCAAAAAGGTAGAATTCAATGTCGTCCAGGCCATGATTAGAGGAGTAAAGGGAATTTCACGGAAAATTGGGGAAACGGGATCACTAGCTGTCTGAGCTTCTCTCTAAACAAATTTTATGAAAAACGTTTAGTTAATATGAAATAAAACCTGATTTCCAAAAACGTAGAATGTGTTTTCATTTAGTCCAGCTGATTCTGACTCACCCGTTAGTGTCCATTCTCATAATTTGATTCTGTCGTATTTTTTTTAAAATCATCTGCTGGTGGCAGCAGAAATGTTTCGTCGTCTGCGGAATACCAGTTAAAAAATGTCATGACATTTTCACCCATGCCAGTTTACTGTTGCGTGTGTTAAATTTGGTTGTAAAGAAAAATGTAAAGTGTTATGGTAATAATGTCTAAAAACAGTACATTAACCGTTACTGATATTAACAATAGTCGCATCCCTGTTTCAATCATTTCTTCTTTTTACACAACGAACAAAAGCATCATGTTTACAAAAAAAAAGAATAATAATAACAATTCTTCGAAGCAGTCCATTTCCCTCATCAAGTTCATTCAAATGGGTTGGTGAATTGTGTTGACAGCACATTCATATGGTTACCACTGAAAAGTCAAACCAAGCGGCAAATTTGGTGACTTTTGTTTTGTTTCTGATCGCACCTAGGCATGCTACGTCTCACACGTGTTTTGTTCACAAATGCCATGTGCCAAACGGCTGGAGGAAACAAGGGCCATAAACTTTCGTGTGTGGCGAAAGCATTTTCAGCTGAAATAAATTTGCTTATATTTTTTTATGGGTGCGAGGTTTTCCTCCCGTACGCACGGAAATGGGTGTGGTGGCACCTGTTCGGTGGGTGTGCGCCAATTTCAGTAAAATTTCTCGCTGGGTCTTACGAGTATGGAGAGGGGTCAACCCTTTTAGTTTTATGGTGTCCGTCGGTGGCGGGCTCTCCTGCTGTCCGAATGAAGGCGGTGTAATCCGGTAAATTAAGCTAGGAAGACGACGTTTTAATGCAGTCATAAATGTTTTAGAACATTCATAAATTGCAGAAGAAAAACTTAATTCAAGATTCAAGGATTATCTGTTTCAGCATGGACAATTAAAATCATTCATCAACAACCAGGATAGGAGCAGAAGTAACAGAAACCAATTTCTTTAAGATAAGTGCATAGAGACTCTAGTTTGGGTTCCACCGCATTATGGTTGATCAGATTTTCTGAAGGTTGCAAGGTTGGTGAGGTGCAGCCATGGACCCAAAAGAACGGAGAAAACGTCTGTATACAGCAGAGTCCTCCCGGCCTTGGATTGATTGGTAAGGTATAATAAGGAGTATAATTTCTTTAGAATAGTCTTTAGTCGGTTTAATACGTGCTTTTACCGCAACACTTTGTTCAAAACCAAAGAAAATATGCCCTTTCTCACTGAGAAAACCGTTTGTTGTCGATGCCAGAGAATCATTTGAGATTATTTCAATAACCTGAATAAATTACCAACATAAATTAAATGGCTTCCACACATATTGCATATCTTTTTCATTAACTAACCTCAACAGAACGCAGATGCACCTCAACCTGAAAACCATCTCATGTAGAGCGGTTCCACGCCAAATCAGTAAATGACAAAATTTTAGTATTTCAGATTTGGCCGAAACTTTGCAAACGTGTTCGGAATAACAATATGAGTGTTTTGGCACGAGGAATGGTCGTTTTGATACAAGAGTATCCTTTGAGAAGAGCTTATTTATTTTTGAAAGTTTTAGAAAAACAGTAACTCGGAAATCGTTCGTTTTACAGAAAAGAAGAAATGAAGGGGAATCAAAATGTCCATGTAAAAAAAATTAATGAAAATAAAAGAAAAATTCTACAAGAAATAATCTTAGTTAAAATGTACACTGAAAATAAAAGAAATTTTTTACAGGAAATAACTTAGTTAAAACTTAGTTTGTTGTAATAAACATAGTTTTGGTGATGGACCATCCCGAATAACTTATGAAAAGGTCGTGTTTCTTAAGTTTTTAGCCACTCCTGAAATTAAATTCAAAATATCTCGAAAACGGTTACCTATAGGGAGATCATTAGCATGAACGTTTCGATTAGAAATTGGATTTTTAATCATATCTTGGTATTGAAAAGTACTTTCAATAAACATAAATTGATTGATTTTATGAAAATCTTTGAAAAGTTTCTATTAGGAAAACTTTTTAACAATTTTTTTCCATGTTGTTCTTAGCTCCAAAACAATGACTTTTTTGTGAAAATTTTACATTCGAAACAAAAAAAAAAAATAAAAGTAGTGTATCTTGGGAATTCGAATTTTGAGTTTAAATTATGATTTTTTCCTGTAATAAATGTTTTTTTTTCAGTGTATACTTTTTTTTAATGGACATTTTGATTTCCTACCATCAAGGTTCAACATTATCGACGCATAAAAAGGAAAATGAACTACCTACGAAATCGTTACGATTCGAGCTATATCATTTTCATGTATTCCATTTTGGTTCTTGCTATCGAGTCACGATGAATGTTTTTCCTGTCAAACATGACTTGTCTGTCGGTCATTGTCGTCTGTATGTTCATCAGTTCATTTGAGTTTAAGCACATAAAGACTGTGTTCGATGAAATTTGGACACACGCAATTGTTCGTAACTTTTTAGCGTGTGGGTAAAAATTATTGAAATTTTAACTGAATGTATTTCATTGTGTTGTGTCAATTGTGTAATGAGTTTTGTGAAAATCGGTCGAGTGAGTTCAGTGATGGCTTCGAATGAAGAAATAGTGCGCCAACAAATTTTGGGCACTCACTTCGAAAACCCAAACGCTTCTCATCGATGGATCGGAAAACAGCTCGGAATCGCACATTCAACCGTATCTCATGTGATCAAAACGTTCAAGGACCGTAAGACAACCAAGCGGAAAAATGGTAGTGGCAAACGTGGCACATCAGATCCGGAGAAGGCCAGGATGGTATTGAACCAATTTAAGCGTTATCCCAACATTTGGATCAGGGATGTTGCGAAAAAGGTGAAAGTTTCAGTTTGTTTTGTGCAGAAAATAATGAAACGTTCTGGATTACATGTGTACAAGGTCCAGAAGGCACCGAATCGGAGCGATAAACAGAACTCGGTGGCCAAAACTCGTGCAAGAAAACTGTACAGGGAGTAGCTCACAAAACCGTTCTGCATTGTGATGGACGATGAGACCTACATTAAAGCCGACACCAAACAAATGCCAGGACAGGAACACTACGTCGCCACCTCTAAGTTGGCCGTTCCGGAGAGTGTACGGAAGAAGAAACTGTCGAAATTCGCCAAAAAATTCCTTGTCTGGCAAGCGATCTGCGGATGTGGCAAAATGAGTCAGCCCTTCATCACCTCTGGGACCGTCAACGGACAAATATACAAGGACGAATGCCTCCAAAAACGACTTCTGCCCTTCTTGAGATCTCACGATGGCCCGACACTGTTTTAACCGGATTTGGCATCTTGCCGCTATGCCCGGTCCGTCTTAGACTGGTACAAAGATAATAATGTAGTTTTTGTACCAAAAGACGTCAATCCTCCAAACACTCCGGAACTTCGCCCAATTGAAAAATTTTGGGCAATCATGAAGGCAAAGCTCGATAAAACTCCAAAACTGATGGAAAATGAGCTTGATCTAAAGAAAGTGTGGTTAAAAGTAAGTAAGCAAGTCGGTTCTATCATTGCCCAAAATTTGGCAATGGTGCGGGCATTTGGGTTGGGAGAAGAGGTACAATAAACCAATGATGTCAAAACTTAACCATTTATTTCCAGAAAGTTTGAAAAGAATCGGGCTCAAGGAAAATTGTTGGTGACCTATTTTGTGTGTCCAAATTTCATCGAATACAGTCTTTACTTGCGTCAATTGACGTAATGAACTACTCGAAATATGCGTCCTTTGATTATTGGTTTGTTTTCACATCAATTCGGTACTGAATCGACTCAATCGACTATAGTCATGCGTTACGTCGTTACGTATTTCCTAGTTCCTACTATAAGTTTGTATCGAAAAATCGGTAAAATTGAGTCTTCAGGACCATCCAAAACTCAGAATCTTTTTCCTTTAAACTTGGTCTGTTTTTCAGAGTGGTATTGTGTTTTCCTTCGGAAGAACTACTAACGTTAACTTTCCTCGGGTATTTAAAAAAACTGACACATAAGACATCAGGGTCAATATTGACCCGGATTTCAACCCTTTCTAGAATGATGTAATTTCAACCTAGACACAATGCTGCATCCTATTTGAAAGGTTATGATCTCAAAAATGCATTGGTGGTTGTAAAACCTGGTTTCAGTAACATTGGCCACCGGGAATCTGCTACAAAAGGAAGGGGGTTTTGATTTCTATGGGTGGGGAAGGAGGGAAGGAGGTTTTGATTTCTATGTGTGAACAGAATTACAAACAAAACATTCCAGACTTGTTGTAGAGAGTTGCCGTCTTCGACAAAGTATTTCAGTATGTCATTTGTCATCTTTTGACATCATCATATTAGTTCCAGATCAGGCCGCAAAGATGGCGCTGCAGTCTATCTCTGCCAAATGAAGCGCTCGAGTGTTGCCGCCCTGAGCAAAGTTTCTTATTGCGTCATTTTTCGTGTTTTGTCATTAGCATATACGTTGCAGATCTTGCCGCAGAGATGGCGCTGCAGTCTATCTTTTCAAAACTAAGCGCTAGACAGTGCCCATCTTGCGCAAAGTTTTCCAGTATGTCATTTGTCGTCTTGTGAGATTCTCATATTAGATCCAGATCTTTCCGCAGAGATGGCGCTACAGTCTATCTTTGACAAATGAAGCTCTAGAGAGTTGCCAACATAGGCAAAGTTTCTCATTGCGACATTTGTCGTCTTTCGAAGTAATTATATTAGTTCCAGATCTTTCAGCACAGATGGTGCTGCTGTCTATCTTTGACAAATGAAACTCTAGAGAGTTGCCAGCTAGTTGGAGCTGTAGTCCATGATTGTCAATTGAAGCTTGTGAGAGTGGCCGTCTTACTTTTTTGGTATGTAATTTGTCGCTTTTTGTTTTTTTATGTTTTTGGTTTGGCGGGGGGGGGGGTTTGTTTTTTGCAAAGGAGGGGGGGGGGGTGGGGGGGGGGGAAGTTTTTTTGTGTAAAAATGGTGTTTGGGGGGGGGTGAGTTTTTTTGGGGGGGGGGGATGAAAAAAATTGTGTTTTTTTTAGAAGTTTGTTTATGGGGGTGTGTTTGGGGTTGGGTGGAAAAAAAAAAAAAAAAGAAAAAAAAAAAAAAAGGGGGGTCCCCAAGTAACATTGCCAAAACCATCCAGCTTTATTAAGTTTTATTAAAATTTTATGAAAGCCACTAGAAATCAATTCGGCTTTATTATGGTAGCAAGAGATGCCAATAGGTTTCAAATTTTAGTCAGGTTTATAAGAACCTACACAGCTTCTTTACAACGATCTTAAAACCTTGACTTCTAAAATTCTTTTTACTCCTATCAAAGGTTTTATTTTGACTTTATTAACTCATAAAATGCTGTTTTGAAATGCCGTTTTAGGACTCATTCATATTATCTTATTATGGTCAGTTTAAACAGCATTTTAAAACCATTTTGCCTCCAGTAAATGCATTAAACGGCTAGCTGGCATTGAGGAAAGCTACCAAGCGACCAGATAGTTTTATAGTAGCCATTGCTAAGATAAATTGGCTTTTTGGCAAAACTGTGATTTCTTGCAATCGCCATATTGAAATATATGAAATAATTGAAATGTGGAAAAATATATACACCAAATTTTAAATGTAATACAATTGAACTGTAGATCTGAGACAAACTTCGGTATTCGTTTAGATAACCTTATTGAATTCCATCAATTTTCAGGAGTTTCATGATTAATTTACGGAATATATTTTTTTCAATTTTGTTTTTGTTGTTGTAAACTCGCATAATTTCCAAGGCGCATTAATTTTCAGCTCTTATCGTGCCAATATTCACCATAAAATTAAATGCGCATATGATTTGGAGCATGATACGCTTTAAACAAAACTCAATTTGTTTTATATATTTTGCTATCAATTATAATTTCCCGCAACAGTAGAACTTTTTTCTTAGCCATTATTTACTGTTGAATGAATCAGAAGAGAAACAAAGCAAAACAACAAAAACCAACCACGATATCGCCGTGAAGTTTGACAGCTGTGGCCATTCAGCCCTATGCTGGTTTTGATGGCGGCCAATAGGTTTTATGATGGTTCTCAAGTGGTCATAACATCTTTCACTAGAACATTTTCAAAATCTTTATGGTCTTAGAAAGGTTTTATTAATTTGTTTTCACAACCATCTATAGAGTGGGCCACTTTGTACACATTTCGGCTTTAAAGATGCATAGAGGAGGTGTTGGTGGACAAAACAGTTTTGAATGTAGTGTCATCAACAAAGCCGGGAGGAGTGCTATACGGCTGGAATAGAACTGAAATTGTTACTTGGGTACCTTGCTATCGGCAAGATCTGGAATTAATATATATATATATATATATATATATATATATATATATATATATATATATATATATATATATATATATATATATATATATATATATATATATATATATATATATATATATATATATATATATATATATATTATGAAGAGAAGGAAAAAAAAAAAGAGACGGGGAAGTGAAAACGAGGGCAGGGAGAGAGAGGACGAAGGGTATAGAAATAGAAAGGGGGGGGGGGGGAGGGGGGATAGGGGGGGGGGGGTGAGTGATGTGTAGTGGGGGGTTTGGGTTGGGGGGTGGTTGTGGGGGGTGGGGGGGGGGAGGGGGGACGAGAACAAGGATCTCTCGCATCGTTCCATCGCTAAAACGTTGGGAATCGCGAATTCCACGGTGTCGCGAGTGATTAAGCGGTTCGAGGAACGGTTGACCACCGATCGGAAGCCCAGAAGTGAAGGAAAAAGTATTCCGTACAACACCAAAAACCACAACCGCGTAGTTGGGGCCTTCAACCGAAATCCGAACGCCTCCGTTCGGGATGTGGCTAAGAAGCTGCACCTAAGCCGAAGTTTTGTCCAGAAGGCCAAAACTAAGGCTGGGCTTCGAACGTTCAAGGTACAAAAGGCCCCTAATCAAGACGAGAAGCAGAACAAGTCCACCAAAACCCGTGCCAGGAAGTTGTACCTCAACATGCTGACGAAAATTGAATGCTGCATCATGGACGACGAAACATATGTGAAGGCCGACTTCAAACAGATCCCCGGCAACCTGTTTTTCACGGCCAAGGATAAGTTCAGCGTTCCGGAGCATGTCCGCACTCAGAAGATTTCCAAATTTGCGAAGAAATTCCTGGTTTGGCAAGCCATCTGCACGTGCGGGAAGCGGAGTGCACCTTTCGTGACCCAGGACACGATGAACGGACAGGTGTACATAAAAGAGTGCCTTCAGAAGCGGCTGCTTCCTCTCCTGAAGGCCCACAACGTCCCAACAATCTTCTGGCCGGATTTGGCCTCATGCCACTACTGCAAGGACGTGCTGAAGTGGTATGCGGACAATAAGGTCAATTTCGTGCCGAAAATGTTCAACCCTCCCAACACTCCGGAGCTCCGCCCCATCGAGAAGTACTGGGCGATTATGAAGCAGCACCTTCTTAAACGACCTAAGGTAGTGAAGACAGTCGAGGAACTGAAGAAAGTATGGGTTTACATGCAAAAAACGGTTGATTCACAGGTTGTGCAGAATCTTATGGCCGGGGTTAAGGCCAAGGTGCGGGCATTTGCGTATGGACTGTAAATAAAATACGAGTAAAATGGTAAAATGAAGTTTAATAGTTATTTCTCAATCCCTGAAAATTTGATGGCAATCGGATGAAAACTCGAATTTTGCGAATCAATTTTGTGTGTGGCAATTTCATCGTGGACACCCTTTAAGTCTGGAATGTTTTATATGCATTTCTGTTAACACTGCGAAACTAAAACTTCTTCCCTTTGTAGCAGATTTGCAGGGGGGCAATGTTACCCGAACCAGTTTTTTTTTATTTCAATGCCTTTTTGAGACCAGAACCTTTCAAATGGTGCATAAACATTGACTCAAAGGTAAAATTTCGAAATTCTACGAACTGTTGAAATCCGGGTCAATATTCTCAAGCAACACACAAGTTTTATAATGGTTGAAAATTCTTGTTTATGACTAGATTTGGTTTTACTGAAGCTTACTTAACATAAAATCGTAAAGATGTGTTAGTCGGGTTGGCACTAATGTTATGTGTCACTTTTTTTTGTACAACCACCTTAATCTGATTAAAAAAATATGTTTATGCTAAAATGAAAAATCCCGTAAATATTAAAAGTCAGAAAATTTCAGCCCGATTGGTTTAAAAATAAAAAAGATAGCGTACATTGAAGTTGCGCCATGGGTCAGAATTGACCCCAATATCGTCGGAAGTTTAATCTCACTTTTTCTTGACGAGGGTAGGGAAAATGAACTTATCGGCGTAATGGTATTCATGGTAGTCGAAAAAGAGGAAGTGTTATAGGAATGAACTCAGTATATACTTATATTTTGGGTTTATCACTAAAATCTAGAATTGAATCAACTTGTTCGTACATCATTCCGATTCAAGATGCTAATGCACTCTATCGTGCCTAAATTTTAATGGTGTCCGAAATAGTTGCAAAAACTAAAAATCAAATCTCCTTCTATACGTGGTCAATTTCATTATTATACCCTTCAGGGGTCATCGAAGTAAAAGAGATACAGACCGCGGCATTTTTTAAAGATCAAATCATGGTAGTTAGCTACGGTTTTTCGATTCAGTCTACCTACTTCATTGCTATACGGTGGTAACTTAATTTAACTGTGAAAAATGAACTAAATATGAAGCAAGCAAAAACAAACAGCATGAAAACAGATCAAAAGTGGTTCTTTAGATGTTGATATGGAACATGCTCGAAAAGAAAGAGCTTGATTTTCGTTTGATATTGATGGTGAACAGCTTCATCGTCGCTTGATAATTATCAATTGACCATTTCTTGTCAGACACTTTTTCTCTAAAACGAACGAATTCCGAGTTACTGTGTTCCTAAAACAGTTCTATCAAAAACACATAAGCCCTTCTCAAAAGTTACTCTTATAATATATCCTTATGACAAAATACGTATTCTGTTATACTGAATATGTTTGCACAATTTCGTCCAAATCCAAGCGGCTCGTGTAAAATTTCAACATTTTATGGGCTGTTTCGCCTGGAACTGCTCTGTAGCAGAACTACTCTTTCCGGTTTCGATTTGCA
The DNA here is from genome assembly GCA_024533555.2 of Aedes koreicus. Taxonomy (NCBI): domain Eukaryota; kingdom Metazoa; phylum Arthropoda; class Insecta; order Diptera; family Culicidae; genus Aedes; species Aedes koreicus. The sequence goes on from JAHHFK020003685.1 coordinate 145,707, forward strand.
TTGCATCTCTCTAACGTGGTCCACCCTGACTGAACCTTTGTTTTTCTCTTGATTAGAACAGAACCTCATTCTGTAACTCTAGCTCAGGCTATAGATGCCCTCCTTCAACAACAGATGCAGATCCCGTTTTGATGAAAACCATCCATGTGAGAGATCCTCCCACCTCTCTCTCGAATTTAAATGGTTTCCGTTTAGTTGAGTGCCATTCTGTTGGAATTGCTTGCGGAAAGGAATCTTCAACCCAGATTCAATTGGAAATGTTAATGTGTATCAGTGATTGTCTCGCAGAAGGGTCAACGAAACTTTGAGATAGCTCAGATTTCAATTCATGACGCTCGAGGAGTTTGGTGAGAGGTAAGTCACTTTTTCCCATATTCATTTCAGTCAATCTACAAAGTATCCGATAATGCAATTCACTAGAATTAACGAAAACTTCTACGTGTCACCACTCTAAAACCCGTAAACTCACTCAATAATTACTGAAACTTCCCCATAATCCATTCACAACAACACCACCGCCGATGAGTGCCATTCCGAATTCCCTAATTACTCACTTCGTTTAATCCCGGCCAGCTATTTCGGTAAGCGCGAGATTGTTCGTCGGAGATACTTCAGAAACCGTTACGCACACATATCTCACATCGGAGCCATTCCTTTTCCCTTTACTTTTACTTTTGCGGCATTCGGAAGAGCCACGAGGGAAGGAGTTAAAATCAAAATAATAACAACGCTTTCAACGAGCTCAACTAGCTACTAAATAGAGACAAGTGGGTCCTATGCGAGTCGGAAAATTATTTTCACTAGGAATGCTTCCCACTGTTTTTGTTGTTGTTCATCTCTGATTCTAGAGGGAGGGATTCAAACCGAAAATAGCCGTATGCGACGCACTGTCGCAGCCAATAAATTTATTTTATCTCGCCCAGATTGAGATAGATGTCATGTAGGAAGATTTTTACTTTAATTTATGGACGGTATTCCGTCTTTGTTTCAGTCAGTGTCTGTGTTCTGGTCGCTGCTGAACTATTCCGAAGACTGCTGGTCGATTCGAGTAAGCGCGCGCGTACCTTCAAAAATGTCTTTGATGCTTGGTGGGGAGATGGGCGGTGCGCCACCTCGCAGAATTTATGATGATGTGGTAGCATATTATACTGACGAGTAACGTGTTTGAGAGGGAGAGCGACTTTTCAGGAGGACATGCCCAAGGAAAACAATGCGGCGAAGATTGTCACTTGGATGAGCGACTCTGCGATTGGGTTTCTGTCGTGGGTGGTTCTTATGGGGGCAGAAATCTTCTACACGCGGTATGCGGGGAGTGGGATATATTTATAATTTTATGAAGTGACAATATTGCTGAAGATTAGCGAAGATTGAGTGAAAATTATTCTTCAAACGTCAACATCAAAGTCTAGCTGATTGGAAAATTATTTTGAATTGGAATTTTTAGCACAAAAAACCAGGAAATTCGACCAACGAAAGACACTTACTACTAGTTTTTGAGAGACTGCCCACTTTAAATAAGGCGCGATCGTAAAAAAATCAGAAGATGCGTGAAATGAAGTACCCGGTGGCGCAAAGAATTTCGAAAATGAAACATAATAATTTTTGTGTTGTTCATTTTGTGTATGTACTGGGAATTTATATTCCGACCGGAGGTTGGACAGGCGGGGTAATTTATGATTTTCTCTATTAATTTTGATTGCCACATTCAAAGCGCTTTTAATGACCCATAATTAAGTGTCGGTATGTGCGTTATATACAGAGCATACGATTGTGTTTGCTCTGATGTGGTGGTGCTCTGTGGCCTTGCGGTGGTCTATGGGTGGGTGCGTTCATTGAGGACCGCAGTCGGCAGCACCTGTCCAGGGATTTGTGACGTACGATCGGGCGGTAAATGTGTTGACAAGTGTATTAAATTACAGCGAGATACCTGACTGGACGACCTTTCATAATAATTTCATGGTTGCTATGTTGGATGACATTGGCAATTAAGAAATCCAGCTTTCACGATGTCTGGGGAAGTTTTGTGATGATGGATGAGTAGACTTTGAGATTTATTGCAGTATGAGAAATATTGAACGCTCTCCTTAATGAATTTAAAGGAAATACTGAGACGAGGTTAGTTTTAAATTTAGCTTGAACAAATACGCATTGATTTATTTATAAGAACTCTTTTGGCCGATAGGGGTTCCAAACTTTTTGCAAAAATGTCTTATTATCTTTAAGTGATTGAAAAAGGATAAAAGTTGTTTTCCTAATATACTCTTGAACGTTAACACTCAAAGCAATTCTGTTTATTTTCAACCAAACCTTATTTTCTAGTGCATAACGGATGCATGAAATGGAAGTTGGTCAGATTTTAGCGACTTTGCATGGGATTACCCGACCACTTGGTCATGAATCCTCCTATGCTTCGCCAATCGTATACATATATTTCGTTATTGAAAATATGGCAGAAGAAAAAGTGCATGTTCAGCGCAGGTTACTTTTATGTAACCTTCGTGAAATTTATTTGATTTTCAAAGAGCAATATCCTACTTTTAAAATTGGATTTTCAATGTTTTCCAGCAGCCGCCCAAAAAATTGTATTCTGGCTGGTTCAAGTGGAACGCATACTGTCTGCGTATGCATTTATCATCAGAATGTTAAATTAATGTTTAAAACCCTTAAGGATAAGAAACTTATTCCTAACCATTTAAAAATGTATCATGACTTGTTTTTTAAAATACTATGTGAAAATCCTACAGAGAAATGTTGGTTGAAAGCCTGTGATCATTGCCTGGGTACGCAGACACTGGAGAATGACCTAATGAATTTTCTTGAAAATATCGATTCCTTAGAATTTAAATTCAATGCGAATGGATGCAGAAGAGTTTGTGGAAACATTTTTAGAAAAAATAAGCGAATTATCTCCGCATAATTTTATTGCAGAGCAACAAGGTAACTACTTAAAACAACTAAAAATTAATTTGGAACCAACTGACTGCATTATAATTGTTGACTTCTCTGAAAATTACTCTTTTGTTATTCAGGACGCTATACAAGGTTTTCATTGGGCAAACGCTCAATGCACAATCCATCCTTTTGCCATATATTATAAGGATGAAGCACAAAATTTAAAGTTTACAAGCTTTATAGCAATCGCAGAATTTACTAAACATAACCATGTTGCCGTTCGGCTGTTTATAACAAATTGTGTGAATTTCATCAAAAAAAAGCTACCTCACCTGAAAAATATCCATTTTTTTTCTGATGGATCAGGCAGTCATACAAAAATAAGATGACTGCTTTCAATTTGTGCCACATGTACAAGGACTTCGGTCTTAATGCAGAGTGGAACTTTTTTGCCACTTGCCATGGAAAAGGGCCTTGTGACGCTTTAGGAGGTGTTCTAAAGCGAAACGCTTCAAAAGCAAGTTTACAAGGCCATCATATTACAACTGCATACGAACTTTACTCTTGGGCTGTTTCTAAAGTAGATTCCAAAATATATTACGAGTTTTTCTCTGAAAAAGATTACAATGCAATGGAAAAGAAAATAAAGAACCGTTATACTCGTGAAAAACAAATCTCTGGGACACAATCGTTTCATTACTTTAAGCCACAAAGTGAAAATTACATTATCGTGAAACGGTTTTCGTTTTCAGATGAAGAAAAGTGCGTTAAATTGTAAGAATTTTGCTATGTAATATTTTTTTTGATGAATTATGCAAAATCAAAATCATTAAATAATCAAATTAAATGCTGAGTTTTAATTGAAGGTAATCTGAGAAAACCCTTGCTTGTAGTCTAAAGCTTTGAGATTTGAGCTCCAATTCCTTAATATAGCGGAGCCTGGTCCAATCCCGACCCTGTGGCCAATTCCGACCTCCCAAGATTCTCTCAGACAGCGCTTGCTGCCAAATTCGAAAAATGATGCTCATTCCATGTGTGTATTGGCAAAAAACTTGAAATTTTCAAAAAAATTTAACTCAAAAACGGCTCAATGAACATTTAAGATTTTTTGATATGTTATGTAAAAATTTTTGAGTTTTGATAAAAAAATATAAAAATAAATAGTCGTTGTGGTTCAACATTTTGAAAATCATAAAAAACAAATACTTTGACCATTTTAGCAAATTTAAGTACATTAATTATTTTGATCAATATTTTTAATAAAAATTAAAAATAATGAGTTTTCTATTCATAGAAAGACATTGCAAATTGAACCAGTGGTTCAGAAGTTATGATTTTTTTTAAATAAAAAATTTTGAAAAATGTAGATTTTTCTGGTAACCCAATATCGAACCTGGTCATCCTAATAAAAAAAATAAAAAAATACGGGTCTTATTATTTTCGATGAAGAACATACCAAGCGATTTTGAGCAAAATCGGACAACTTTTGTTTCAACTCTATTCTTTTCCCGTGGAATCCTGGAGCGTCACCAGGTCTGACCAATGTGACCGAAAACTCTCAGGTTGGCACCAGTAATCTTGATTTGTAAAATCATGAAGTTTGATGTGTCGCACGCCAGGGTTTGACATCATTCGAAATCTGGCCACTTCCCTGGGGGAACCCGGAATCCGGAACGTCACCAGGTGTGGCCAATGTGAAAGAATACTCTCAGGTTGACCACCAGCGGTATTGTTTTGTAAAATCATGAAGTTTGATATGTCGCAAGCCAGGTTTGATACAGTTCTAACTCTCGCCATTACACTGGTAGGGTACTTCCTTCACGATTCCCGATAATGAATCCGGAACTACGGAAAATAACGAAATGTCCGCTACTCTTCCAAAAACTAGGATAAATTTATAATCGTATGGAAAAATCTAATTTGGTTAAGGGTACGCAGAGTTACAGATAAATTAAAAAGGAGTTTTTCAACATAAGAAGTGTCAGGCAATAGGGTAAAAAACTACATTTTACGAAAATGGCCATATCTCGGTTGTTTATTGGCCGATTCACGATCTTTCACCACTGACAGACTTGTTATAAATTTTAATTTTTGAGAAAAATATAATATTTCCGATTTTCAAGTAACATAAAAAATAACGAGCTGCAGAAAATTAGCACATTTGATTAAACATGCTAAAACTAGAATAAATTCCCCGTCGAACGTTTCTAGTTTCATCAAAATCGGTTAATTATTCACCGAACTGTATCACTTTGAATCTGGACGAGCACAGCTGCTTTCACATACAGTAAGATTTTTGAAGAATCTGCATTTGTTTGTTTAGTTAATATGACAATATTTAAACACTACAAATAACATACTTAGAAACTTTGCCGAAGACAGCAACTCTCTAGCGTTTAATTTAGAAAACATAGACTGCAGTGCCATCTATGCGGCATGATGTGGAACTAATATGATAACGTCCAAAGACGACGAGTGACATACTGAGAAAGTTACCCTAAGACTGCATTTCTCTAGCGCCTCATTAGGAAAAGATAGACTGCAGCGCCATCTCTGCGGCATGATTTGGAACAGATATGATAATATTAAAAGACGACGAATGATACACTGAGGAATTTTGCCTAAGACGAAAACTCTCTATTACTATTCTGGACTGTTTTGCTCACACATTGAATTAACAACCTCTATCCATTTGTAGCAGATTCCCGGTGGCCAATGTTACTGGAACCATGTTTTTCCACCACCAATACATTTTTATGACCATATTCTTTCAATATGAATATGAAATATAATTTTTATTTCCTTGACTTTTTTTACGTCGTTTTTTGAAATAACGCTGTTTTTTTAACGTCATTTTTTGAAATAACGCTGTTTTTTTTACGCGGACCGCAACGAACGGCAAAATACGGTGGGAAAGTCAAAGGCCTGAAAACTGTAAGCCCAGATGCTGACGAAGCCTCATTGTCCCATCATAGATGATGAGACTTAAGTCGAGGCGGACTTCCGGCAGCTTCCGGGGCTACTGTTCTTCACCGCCCAGCACAAGTTTGATGTTCTGGAGGAAGCAAGGAAGCAGAAACATAAAAAAATACATGATTTGGCAAGCGATCTGCTCATTTGGCGAACGGAGTGTGCCGTTCGTGACTACATGGATTGTTAACAGGGAGATCTACCTCAAGGGGTCAACGAAGCGTCTGCTTCTTTGGGGCAGGTCTTCGATTGTATGTTGTCGTGGGTGGTGTGGTGGCGTCAAGTATCCACGCATGATAGTATCCTCCTGCATAGCAACCTTTTTGTAAATAAATAATTCTCCCTATATTCAACCACGCGTCTTGCGGGGGCTTTAAAATATTTTGTTGGCGGGGGGGGGGGGGCGGGTGGGGGGGGGGGGGGGGGGCGCGGGGGGGGGGGGGGGGGGGGGGGTGGGGGTGCGGGGGTGGGGGTTCGGGGGGTGCGGGGAGTGGTGGGGGGGTCAAGGCTCTGTCTTGGGGATAAAGGGTGATACGGTCAAAATTTGGTCAAGGGAAAACGCGTGTAAATCGGTGAAATCGTTTATTTAAAAAATCAAATTAAATTTCTTTTTCAATTCAATTAGTATAAAATTCAGGAAAAATATTCAGTTAAGCTTCCGCTTTTCCAAATCCGAATTGCCGGGCCTTACGCTTGACCCCTGCCATCAGATTTTGTACAGCCACCTTGTCCACCTTCTTCGCCGCAGAAAGCCAGTTTGCCTTGAACTGCTGCTCGTCCTTAGCAGTTTTTTTGGTCTTCTTTAGGTTCCGCTTGACAATAGCCCAGTATTTCTCAATTGGGCGGAGCTCTGGCGTGTTGGGAGGGTTCTTGTCCTTGGGAACCACCTGCACGTTGTTGGCGGCGTACCACTCCATGGCCTTTTTACCGTAATGGCAAGATGCCAAATCCGGCCAGAACAGTACGGAACAACCGTGTTTCTTCAGGAAAGGCAGCAGACGTTTATTCAAACACTCTTTCACGTAAATTTCTTGGTTGACAGTCCCGGAAGCTATGAAAATGCTGCTTTTCAAGCCACAGGTACAGATGGCTTGCCAAACCAGATATTTCTTTGCGAACTTTGACAGTTTCGTGTGCTTGAAAATATCTGCTACCTTTCCCCTTCCTTTTGCCGTATAAAACTCCTGTCCCGAAAGCTGCTTGTAGTCGGCTTTGACGTAGGTTTCGTCGTCCATTATCACGCAGTCAAACTTCGTCAGCAACGTCGTGTACAGCCTCCGGGATCGCGCTTTGGCCGTCGTATTTTGTTTATCATCGCGATTTGGAGTCACTACCTTCTTGTAAGTCGATAGTCCGGCTCGTTTTTTGGCTCGATGCACGGTTGTAGACGATACACCCAGCTTATTTGCGGCATCTCGGAGAGATAGGTTGGGGTTTCGCTTGAAACTACCGGCAACTCTCTTTGTCGTCTCAGCGGCTTCCGGTTTTCGATTTCCCCCGATCCAGACTTCCTGGCTGTCGACAAACGTTCCCCAAACACTTTAATTACATTTGTAACGGTTGATTTGGCAACTTTTAGCGATTTTGCCAACTTTGCGTGCGAGTAGCTCGGATTTTCGCGATGCGCGAGCAAAATTTTGATACGCTGCTCTTCTTGCTTGGACGGCATTTTGACAACTGAAGAGTGAATTCCAAAATCAAAATAGGAGCAACATTCTACACACACACACCTTCATAATGAGGGGTGTTCAGGTTTTTTAAATGCAAAATTGAAAGAAATACGTCAAGTTGATATTGACCAAATTTTGACCGTATCGCCCTTTAAGGCGGATGCCATGAAGGCCAAAATCCTACAGGACGTGAAAGCCAAGGATGGACCGTGGAATAGCAGTGACGAAGGAGCTTTCTACAGTGGAGGAGCACAGTAGCAACGACCCCGCAGTGGCAGCGGTTTCAACAATCCGGAGGACGTATCGTGCTACAATTGCCACAAGGTGGGTCATTACGCAGCGAATTGTCCGGAGAAGCCTGATACATCTAAGGGCAGAAAAGGACGTGCAATGTGTGCAGTTCTGGCAGTGGGCGACGTGGATCAAGGTGAGTGGTGTTTCGATTCTGGTGCCACTACCCACATGGCCAGGCCCGGATTGAATTTTCAAGCGAAGCAGGTGGTCTCGTATCAGGTACAGCAAACAAGAGTTGCATGACGGCCAAGGTCCAGGGCGTCGTTAACCTGGATTGCCTAGAAGGAGCGGTGGACGTGCAGGACGTGCTGGTAGTTCCAGAGCTGGCTGCAAACCTGTTGTCAGTAAGCAAAATCTGCAGCAAAGGCTTGCTTATCTAAGACGAAGAAGTTTTCGCGTCTGGCACGGCTGAAAGCGGCTTATACCGATTGAACCGGCAAATGCTACGTGCGGTGAACTTGAGATGTGGCAAAGGAGATTCGGCCATCTGAATCTACAGAATTTGAAGCGATTCCTGCAGATGACCAACGGTTGCTCGATCAAGAACGTGGAGACGCAAGATTGCATCGCATTCCTACAAGGTAAGCATGCTTGTGACGTTTTTCCCAACAGTAATTCGAGGGCCAATGAACGTTTGGAGCTGGTCCTTTCAGACATTTGCGGACCGTTTGAAGTATCGTCAATAGGAGGAAGCCGATATTTCATTAGTTTCATTGACGACGCTACATGGAAGATGTTTATAAACACCCTGGAATCGAAGGATCTGGCGTTCGAGGCGTACGAAGACTTCAAAGCGATGGCGGAGCGGCAATCCGGATGCAAGTTGAAGATTTTGCGCAGCGACAACGGCCGGGAATATGTGAACGGTCGATTCAAGGCAAGCCTGAAGCGGGACGGAATAAGACATCAGAAATCCTGTCCTTGCACGCCTGAGCAAAATGGCGTTGCGGAGCGCATGAATCGGACGATTTTCGAGAAAGTGAGGTGCATGCTGAACGATGCATTGGAAGAGTGGGAGCGTGAACAGAGGCATATCTGATCAACTGTAGTCCAACGCGGTCCTTGGCTGGTAAGACGCCGGAGGAGGCGTGGTCAGGAAAGAAACCTTACGTCGGTCCCCTGAAGATTTTTGGATCCATGGCAATGATGCACGTGCCGAAGCAGAAGAGGAAGAAGCTGGACCCAAAATCGACGAAATGTGTGTTCGTTGGTTATGCTGAGGACACGAAAGGCTACAGATTGTACAACCCGGAGAGCAACGAAATCGTCATCAGTCATGACGTTAAGATTGTTAATGAGCGACGAAGCGGTGAGGTAACACCTGAGCGATCAAAGCCAGTGGAGTTCTTGGAGATCGTAGGTATTTTCGGATACGGCAATCAACGAAGCGTGTGGTGATTTGCCGGAAAGTATGTCGGCTTCAGAGGGCGCTGTACGGCCTGAAGCAATCCAGCCGTGTCTGGAATCATCAGCTGGATGAGGCGTTATGCGAGTTCGGGCTGGAACAATCGAAGGTCGACCCCTGCCTATACTACAAGGACGATGGAGGCAGAATGTTATTCGTTACCATCTATGTGGACGACTTGTCGATCTTCACAAACAATGCAAAACTAAAGAAACGGTTAAAAAAGTTCTGGTGCACGCGGTTTCAGATGAAGGATCTGGGTCAAGCGAAGTTTTGGCTGGGGCTTAAGATCAGCAGAGACCGAGAGCGTGGTGAGTTGTTCCTCGACCAACAAAGCTACATCGAAGACGTACTGGCCAGGTTCAACATGACGAGCAGTCATCCATTATCAACACCGTTTGAAGCCAGCGAGCGGCTGGATAAATGAATGTCACCACGGAACTTGGAAGAAGCAGAGCAGATGAAGAACGTTCCGTACAAGGAAGCTGTCGGATGTTTGCTGTACATCGCACAGGCAACGCGTCCCGATATATGCTACTCTGTAAATGCTGTCAGCCAATTCAGCAGCAATCCAGGGCGGAAGCATTGGGAGGCGGTGAAGAGGATTTTTCGATACTTGAAGGGCACGGCTGGCAATCGGCTCCAGTACAGCAAGCAAGGTAATGAGGAGATCGTTGGCTACACCGATGCCGATTGGGGAGGAGATGTGGACACATGGCGATCAACGACGGGGTTACGAGTTCGTGTTCCATTTTGTCCACGACGCAATCAGCAATACCAACCCACGTCAGTTCCCATGAACGAATGAATAATAACATAAGTTTCCACAAAAATGAACAGTGTACTTTTAGTCGTTCCCTATGATTGAAAGTAATAAGTCTGAAAGTGAATTGCGGCCTATCCCGTCAGTATCACATCTGATGTTTGTGCCTTGATACAAACGTCGTACGACGTGGCAGCGAAATAAATAAGCAGAATATGTGATACTTGCATTGCTGGTCAAAGTCTTGGTCTAACATGCAGGTAGGGTTATTTGATGTAATGTCAGCTGAGCTCCTTCATTCGACCTATGTAACAAATTTATAGATGATGATAAATTATGATGATCACTTCATATTAAAGCAATGGAGACATTATTCATCCATTTTCAGTTAAACGCTTTCATGAAATTCTTGATTTCCTTAAATTTTCACAATGACTTCACTGGTTAAGCTGGACAGATTACCATTACTATTTTCAAATGACCTAAGTTTAGCAAAATTGGACCAATTTACGTTGTATTGCATCCAAGATGTAAAGAAAATAGTCAAACGTTATTAAATAATGGATCTTATAGAAAATTGGTGCAGGATTTCATAAAAACCATAGACCCAATACAAGACATAGGGACACCCTATGAACATTCTCAAAGTCTCTTGCAAATTTCTCTTAAATATCTTAGGAGATTACAACAAGTTTTTTACAAGGATACTTTTCACAACTTTACGCCAACTTTACTTACACAACTCCATTACCATACAAGTTGCTCGAAAACTTTTTGCAGTTATCTTATGAACTTCAACATGAACTTTTCAACAATCCCTCAAGCATTATCCGCAAGTTCTTCTGGAGCTTCCAACAAATTTCGCTCCAAAAAATGTTTACAGGTTCTTTGACATTTATTTTTGAATTTCTTGAGACGCTCATCCAACTTTATTCCGAATATTCCATGAGGTTTTGCTTAAGGTACCTTGTGACCTATCCATATGTTTCGATGGAATCTTACATAATTTACTAGAGAAATTTCCACAAGCTTCGTGCGAGATTTTTCTACAAGATTTGTTGAGTTCATTAGAACTATCTTTACGTTCTTTGATATATCCCTCAAGATTCTTGTATTTTTCGCATAATGCTCTTAAGGAATCACATAAGACGTCCAGAATGATAATTGCCGGTTACAAGTTACTTCTTTGTAACAATGATAGATGTGAAGGATAGAAACTCTGGGACTATTTAGTTGAATAGCTCTTCCCATTCAACATGTTCTATGAAATTCTATTGGTTTGTTAAAACCATCATGAATAATTTAGGTGCCCTTTATAATACATGATATTCCAAGTTTTGCATAACGGAGTTGATATGCAAGTGCCAAAAAGAACAACCAAATTAATAGAAGTTATTGAATTTCCTTCACTCATTTCGAGTTTTGTTTACTGAATTCGCATCACACAATGCAAAATTCAAACATCTCCCAGTGAAAACTCGTCCTCACATGCCAATCAAGTTTTTCATCGAATGCCAATCAAAGAGTGTGCTGAATGGCGCCCACAATCCATCCCTTTCATAATTTACTGTCATCGATCGGTGCTGTACCCCAATCATGCAGCTACTTTCTTTGTTTGAATCGTGCAAAAACTGCATTCTTGCTGAAATCTGACACTTTATGGCAATATGCCAACAGCATTTTCCACGAAAATTGTGCAATTGTATCGAATTCGGCTGCCCGTTTTTCAAACAACCGGGAATCAGAGGATTTGACTATCTGGTGGCAACAGGCGGGGCTGCATATTGTCTATATATAGCGAAATGTTTATGTCGAAGCCGTATAAATATAAAGTATTAATTCTCTGCAGTCATTGTTCATTGTGTTTTTTTGGCCCTATCAGGGTGGTTAACCAATTAATTTGGTTAACGAATTTGTAAAATCCTTTTGTCAGAAGAAGCGCCGTTAAATGGAGGCGCATGGTGACAGCTCGAAAATTCGTGCACGCTTCCTTGCGTCGTCAGCTGATCTAGACCAGGAAAGGGAATAGTCGCGTCTGTCACTGACTAACAACGACAATATTCACAGTCATTAAGTGTTCTTTACAAAATCGCGTCAAACTAAAATCTCTGGCCAAACGACAAGATCACCCCGACCACACATAAAAGCAATCTAGAATTAAATTGTATTCCTTTCTTACGTCACTCACATCGTCCCTTTGTTGCTACAACAGAGCAGGCGCGTCGTTTGGTCATATCAGATGGGTAAAGTGTCGCATAATGGAAGTGCTCTGCCAACTCAGATGCTCAGATGGACGAGTGGTATAAGGAAAGTGTAAGTAAGTATGTAACTAGTAATTACAAAGTAAAGGGTGATACGGTCAAAATTTGGTCATGGGAAAACGCGTGTAAATCGGTGAAATCGTTTATTTAAAAAATCAAATTAAATTTCTTTTTCAAGTTCAATTAGTATAAAATTCAGGAAAAATATTCAGTTAGGCTTCCGCTTTTCCAAATCCGAATTGCCGGGCTTTACGCTTGACCCCTGCCATCAGATTTTGTACAGCCACCTTGTCCACCTTCTTCGCCGCAGAAAGCCAGTTTGCCTTGAACTGCTGCTCGTCCTTAGCAGTTTTTTTGGTCTTCTTTAGGTTCCGCTTGACAATAGCCCAGTATTCCTCAATTGGGCGGAGCTCTGGCGTGTTGGGAGGGTTCTTGTCCTTGGGAACCACCTGCACGTTGTTGGCGGCGTACCACTCCATGGCCTTTTTACCGTAATGGCAAGATGCCAAATCCGGCCAAAACAGTACGGAACAACCGTGTTTCTTCAGGAAAGGCAGCAGACGTTTATTCAAACACTCTTTCACGTAAATTTCTTGGATGACAGTCCCGGAAGCTATGAAAATGCTGCTTTTCAAGCCACAGGTACAGATGGCTTTCCAAACCAGATATTTCTTTGCGAACTTTGACAGTTTCGTGTGCTTGAAAATATCTGCTACCTTTCCCCTTCCTTTTGCCGTATAAAACTCCTGTCCCGGAAGCTGCTTGTAGTCGGCTTTGACGTAGGTTTCGTCGTCCGGGATCGCGCTTTGGCCGTCGTATTTTGTTTATCATCGCGATTTGGAGTCACTACCTTCTTGTAAGTCGATAGTCCGGCTCGTTTTTTGGCTCGATGCACGGTTGTAGACGATACACCCAGCTTATTTGCGGCATCTCGGAGAGATAGGTTAGGGTTTCGCTTGAAACTACCGGCAACTCTCTTTGTCGTCTCAGCGGCTTCCGGTTTTCGATTTCCCCCCGATCCAGACTTCCTGGCTGTCGACAAACGTTCCCCAAACACTTAAATTACATTTGTAATGGTTGATTTGGCAACTTTTAGCGATTTTGCAACTTTGCGTGCGAGTAGCTCGGATTTTCGCGATGCGCGAGCAAAATTTTGATACGCTGCTCTTCTTGCTTGGACGGCATTTTGACAACTGAAGAGTGAATTCCAAAATCAAAATAGGAGCAACATTCTACACACACACACCTTCAAAATGAGGGGTGTTCAGGTTTTTTAAATGCAAAATTGAAAGAAATACGTCAAGTTGATATTGACCAAATTTTGACCGTATCGCCCTCTATGTGGTTTAATTCTAGGTTTTTTTTTTAATTTGTTGGACGTCACAAGCAACGACAAAATGCGACAACACAAAATAGCAATCCGTTAATTTAGTCGGCATTGTCTGGCGACGTATAAAAACACATAAGTCGAGCTGAAAATCTTCGAGCGACATCAGAGTCGTGACCAAATAAAGCTCGGTTCAAAGTAAATCAGGACGCACGGTTTAATACACCACCGCGTCCCTGGTGGTTAGAAAAAAAAAGTTTGACAGGCAATTGCTGATGTTTTATTGACATAGAAATTGGTGAAAAGTTTTTCTCGATTGATAGACGCAACTCGAAATTACGGATCATGGAACTTGAGAAAAGAAAATTAATTGTGCACAAATATCTAGAGAACCCTTCGTGGTCTGCCTCAAAAATAGCAAAAGTGTTAAGATTCCCAAAGTCAACGGTGTGTCTTGTAATCAAACGTTACAAGGATACTCTGAGTGTGGATAGAGCACAGCACATCTATCATAAGAGTGGCACTAGGGACAAAGAGCTGAGGAGAAAGGTGTTGAGGTACGTGAAAGGCAACCCAGGTGTCTCCATACGTGATTTGGCAAAGAAATTTGATTCCAACTTTTCCATCCTGCGTAACATCCTTTCATGAGAAGGATATAAGTCTTTTTGTGCCAGTAATCATCCGAATTGCTCCCTGAAACAAAATTTAGTGGTCAAAAAGCGAGCACGATTATTTACTATACGAACGAGTGTTGACGAAATTTGTTGGCTGTATTTTAATGGATGGAGAAACATATGTCAAGCTGGATTACAAACAAAGCCCCGGACGAAAATTTTACCTGACTACTAGTCGTGAGATGTTCCATCCAGGTATAAATCTGTTTTTACTGATAAGTTTGCTTGAAAACTAATGATTTGGCAAGGAATCAGCAGTTGTTGCCTTAAAACCAAGGTTTTCATTACATCTCACACAATGACGTCAAAGGTTTACATCAAAGTGTATTCTTTCTGCACTTTATTCTGATTCTTTTCAATGTTTTGCCGATGTACTGGTGAGAACAGTTGAAGTTTTTTTGCGGCATCCTGTTTTCTCAGCCAATCCTTGTTTTTGACGGCAAGAGGAAGAGAACGAAGTTCTTTTGTGTCCTTTTTGTTTTAATTCTTTATTTGTTGCAAATTTATCAATATTTACATTTCATGTTAATCTAGGTGCTCCAACTACTACCGTAACGTATCAATATTTATTACATTTGGCTTTAATGCCTTCAATGTGATCTTTAAAATTAATTTTTTGATCAAGTACCAGACCAAGGTATTTCACTTGACTTGATCAAGAAATTGGAACACCGTTCATAGTAACTATGTGACTAGTACTAGGTTTCAAAAAGGAAGCTCTAGGTTTATGTGAGAATATTATAACTTGAGTTTTGGAAGCGTTGGGAGAAATCTTCCATTTCTGTAAATAAAAGGAGAAAATGTCTTAAATTTTCTGCAGTCTCCTGCAAATGACACGAAGACTTCTTCATTTAGCGGAAATGCCTGTGTCATCGGAAAACAAGGATTTCTGGCAACCCTGAGGCAAACCAGGGAGGTCGGAAGTAAAAATGTTATACAATATCGGCCCAAAAATGATAACCTGGGGAACTGCAGCTCTAACAGGTCGTTGATCCGATTTGAAATTCTGATCTTTAACCTGCAGAGTTCTGTCAAATAATTTTGAAATAATTTCATAATATAGAGCGGAAAATTGAAGTTTTTCAATTTAGCAATCAAACCTTCATGCCAAACACTGTCGAGTGCCTTTTCTATGTCTAGAAGAGCAACTCCAGTTGATCAGTCTTCAAATTTGCTTCAACGAATTAAATTAGTAACTCTCAAAAGTTGATGAGTAGCTGAATGGCCATGGCGAAATCCAAATTGCTCATTTGCAAAAATTGAGTTTGTATTGATGTGAAGCATCATTCTATTCAAAACTATCTTTTCAAAAAGTTTACCTATTGAAGGAAGTAAACTTATTGGTCTGTAGCTAGAAGCTTCGGCTGGATCTTTCTCGGGCTTCAAAATTGGATCAACTTTGGTTTTTTTCCATTTGTCAGGAAAGTGTGCCAAATGAAAGCATTTATTAAATAATTTTACCATAAAAGACAAGGTACTCACTAGGAGTTCTTAGATGAGTATATAGAAAATTCCATCATCACCTGGAGCTTTCATATATTCGGATCAAAAGCTGAAGATCGTTGTCTCTTATAATTGAATTGAACTTTACCCCGCATTTTGGAACTGAGACAGCTCTTGCTTCGACTATAGAAGTAGTCAGAGATTCAAGAGCATTATCGATATCATTTTTAGGTTCCAAAGGAATATTAGGATCAAAGTTATATTCCATGAATGTTTGATATTGGTTCCAATCAGCTCTATGGTAATTGAAAAAAGAACTGTTGGGATTAGAAATGGCAAAGGGTAAATGCACCCTTCTTTCTGGGGAAATGCTCCTTAAACTTTGGAAAAATGCTTCTTAGATGCGTTTGCCCGGTATAATGCAATCGGAGGTATTAACCTTCTGGTTAGCGCTTGCCGGGTGTTTTGACGGGTCTTCAGTTTCTTCAAGATTGTATAGTTTTGACGGGTTTCAAGTTTCTGAATTTAAGAGTCGTCAAAACAAAATTAAGACTCTTCAAAATGAAATTAAGACTCGCTAAAATGAAATTTAAACCCGTCAAAAATACCTCGACGATTGCAGAGCGAAGCTCCGCTATACAATCTTGAAGAAACTTAAGACCCGTCAAAACAACCGGCAAGCGCTAACCAGAAGATAAATACCTCCGATTGCATTATAACGGGCAAACGCATCTAAGGAGCATTTTTGCAAAGTTTAAGGAACATTTCCCCATAAAGAAGGGTGCATTTCCCCTGCTGCCGATTAGAAATTATTACTTGGGATATTTCAAAAGTTACTGGAAGGTGATCCGAACCAAAGTCAGTATGGGTAACCAATTGGCTACAAAGTTGACATGAATCAGTTAAGACCAAATCAATAGTTGAGGGATTTCTTTTAGAGGAAAAGCAAGTTGGGATGTTTGGATATTGGATAGCGTAATAACCCGCAGAACAATTATCAAATAGTATATTACCATTGGAATTGCTTTGAGCATTATTCCACGAAGGTGTTTTGCATTAAAATCATCACTAATGAAGAATTTTGACCTATTACGGGTAAGCTTCTGAAGGTCAAGATTCTTTTGCTGACCTACGCATTGCAATGGTAAATAGGCAGCTAATAGTGTAAGTTGACCAAATTTTGTTTCAACAGAAACCCCCAAAATTTCAAAAACTTTGGTATTAAATGAAGAAAGAATTTGATTTTTGATCCGCCTAGGAACAATTATGGCAACGCCACCACCTGGAGTACCAAGACGATCATTGCGGTATACAAAATAATTAGGATCCTTTTTTATTTTATTACCTAGTTTAAGAAAAGTTTCAGTAACAACGGCAATATGCACGTTATGAACTCGTAAAAAGTTAAACAGCTCGTCTTCATTATCTTTAAGAGATCGAGCATTCCAATTTAAAATATTCAGTGTATTAATACCCATTGCTGAATTTCAGGGTCATGACAATATTGTTTGCAAATTTAATACCAGTTTTAATTGCATCAAACATGGAGTTTGTATTTCACATTTCATTAATCATATCGGTTTGCGAGTCTTGCATTCCCAAAAATTGGATTTGTGGTTTCCACCACAATTCGCACATTTAAAATTTTTGGGTTCCTTCACAGGACAGCTGTCCATGGCATGAGAGGAATCGCCACAATGCATGCATTTGGCATCCATGTGACAATTTTGTGTCCCGTGACCCCATCCCTGGCATTTACGACACTGGGTGAGATGTTGGAAATATCCTCCAGTCTTCCTAAAGTGTTCCCACTTAACTCGGACATGGAACATAAGGCTGGCCTTTTCCAATGCCTTAAGGTTATTCAGTTCATTTGATTTAAAATGAACTAAATAAAAATCGTTAGAGATCCCATTGCGAGAATCGCCCGGTTGAGATTTCATTTTCATTTTTATTACCTGAACTGGTGTAGCTCCAAGCAATTTAATTAGTTCTTGTTTGATCTCATCCAAAGATTCACCACTGGCCAGACCTTTTAAGACCACCTTGAACAGATGTTCAGTTTTGGTGTCATATGTGAAGAATTTGATGCCTCTTTGAGCAAGATACTCGAGGATAAGTTTGAATACGATCAAGGTTTCAGCCAATACACGGAATTCACCCCGACGAACAGTTTGGAAAGAAAATTTGGAATCTTTAATGAAATTCGTAAGTTCCATACGGAGACCATGAAAATCGGAGGTTGTTACCACAATAGGTGGAACCTTTTTTTTCCCAACGTTAATTCGGGAATTTTATCTCCTAATCAACTTCCGAGCAGGTTCTACAAGAATTCGAAGGGTCAACGAGGAATTTTCCAAACCGATATCCAAGTCGGATTACCTCTTGTAGCGTCCAGACAAGGATCGAAAAGGAATAAGGGTAAAAAATTAAATTACAAATTTGCAGGTAATGTTTAGCACTGAAAGATTCTGTTTAATTTTGTTATAGCTTTAGTGGTCAAGTGGTCCTCTAACGAGGTGGCGCATAAGCCATTTGTTTGCTAAACCAAGTTTACGGAAACGCCCTAGTAGACCAGTTTAGTTAGCCGACTTGGGGCCGGCTACAACCTTCCTGGATGGAAATCGTCAGATCGAGATCAGCGAAAGGCTAAATGTCTTCCAACAGTCTACAGTGAGTTTGCTAACCCTATTTTGAACAAACCACTAGACGGAAATCCTAATGTGTATTGCTTACTTCATTTCCTGTAATTAGAGCGTTTCGTTGGAAGGAGATTCTCTATCCTTTCGGTGAGTTTCGTGCAAGTGCTTCTGCTTACGGGTTCCCACCCCCGTTTTTGGCCCTTCATACAATGGAATATTAGAGGTATGTACAGTTTGATCTTGCCATTAGGAGGAACTGTACGTCATGGCAAGTCCTGAACTGGTGGTGGTTTCCTATCACATCACAGTATTGGTTATGTACATAACAAGTTTCAGTCCATTTCGTAGTGATTTGACTAAGAAACAGGATAAATACTTTGTCCGGATTTTGGTGTGAACGGCGTTTAGTAACTTGCTGCTTAAGGTTACAATTTATTGCAAAATGCCAACAAGAACAAACCCAACATGGTGAACCCTAACAATCTCAAACATTTGTTGCAAATTTCATGTGAATCGAAAAAGATTGAGTCTGCCTTGGAACTTGGAGCATTTAACGTTCGAAAGGCATTGGTTTGGGAGGTTTGCTTTTCATCTGATCCTTTTGATGTCATCTAATTGCTTGAAACGGCTAAACATTTTTTTCATTAACGAACACCAGTCATGAACTGCAATTTCTTCAACTTAATTAGAACCTCACCCCACTCAGACAGGGAATTCCCAATTCAAACATCACCCATCTTTCACCCGTTGCCTTTGCCTAGTTCTGATTTATCAAAATATTAGTCTTCACCAGCTTCAATCAACAAACCGTTAAATCAACAATTTGCTGAATATCCCCATCATCAGCTAGTCATGCTAATAAGCAAGAAGTGAATGACGACACAGGGTAGGCCTTGAAAAACCGCCCCACCCACTGAAGTCTGTCTGACTGTGGGAGGCATCATGTCGAAGCCGGCTACCATTTGACTAGGATTCTGTTGCCGTAGGCCATCGACCCAAGCACGTCGAGCGTCAGATTATGATGATGGTGCCAAATTCATCACAAGGCGAACAATGAGCGGCAATAGCCGCAAAATGGGATCATCCGTCGTCTTCAGCCACACAGAGTCGTGGCCAAAATTAATGAGACAATTACGGTGAGTGAAGGGATTTCAGCCGGAAAGGTGATTCGTTTCGGCGTAGCTCATCGACTTGCACACCTGTCTGTTTGGGCGTTAAATTAGAGGAATTAAAGGTAGAATTTTAAGATGAGAATGATTCAATACCAGCAATGTTGCAGAAGAGTGTTTCGAACAACACGTTTGATGTTTTATGATAGAAAATGATGTAGTACTCGTTGAGGAGCTGGAAAATGCGGAAAGATCAAACGAGCTACCATCTTGGTAGAAAAACTCTCCTTCAAACTTCCATAATCTTCTCAAAAAATGTTATACAAATTATAAAGAGATAGGGGTTCTCTTCAATAAAAAAAATACAAGAAGCGTTTATCGCTCGCTTTTCCAACGATTTAATGGACATTTTCGCAAATAGAAATCACTTATACCCTCGACGTCATGCAACATAAAGTTGAAATTCTTTCACTTAAATCGGATAATGTCTTGACATATTCGCCAGTTTTCCTTTTTTTTTCAAGAAAATACAACAACAAGAAAGCAAAAGCTCTAAACCAAGTGTCGCTCCCTTAAGTGTCATCCTTTTTTCTTTTCCAAAGTATATTGTATCTTCATTCACCCTAGACAAACACCGAGAACAAAACTGTGAAAGAAAGTTTTCTCGTGCTGGCATTGTTTCAAAAAACTTCCCAACCGCAGCCGAGAGCCAAGTGAAATTCCAGAGCGCCAGACGAGGGTGACGACAGAAACGACGACGACGACTACTTATGAAGAATAAAAACAAAGTATTGCATATGCATCTGAATTGCATTGTTTTCTTTTGTTGTTTGAGTGGGTGGGTCCTTTAAGAAAGACACAAAACGACAAGATACATGGCATTATCCTTCCTTGTGGGAGCTTTATCATCGGTCCTTCCGGGAATTTGCGGGTCTGTTGAGTTGGAATTAAATACACTCCTTGCCTTTTGAGTGCGTGCACTACGAAGTTGGGATTTGATTTCAAACAATTTCTCACAATAAAGGTTAAAGGGTAGGTCGGTAAAAAATTGGTCAAACATGATAAATTGCATACTGCTTGTGTTGTAACATAAATGATCAAACTTTATTTCTTTTTAAGGTGCAATGGCTATAAATCTTTGGAACATTGTTTGATTAGGGTTCTGATTTTCCAAAAGCTGGTTTTACGCGTTGAACCTGTCGATTTCAGCTGTTTCTCATTTTGAACTGTTTTCAAAATTGCTTTGAGGTTTCGGTTTACTATTGTTTGAATTTTTTTCAATTGCACACAGCTTTGGCAAATTTGGTGAGATTTTGCTCTTGGGTACGACTAACATGTTGTTGGCGGTATACCACTCCCGGCCATTTTCCCGTAAAGTTCTGTCCAGTTAGAATCCGGAATCACTTATTGTGTTGCAGCGGCACGGAATTCTTTTACAGCGGTTTGTTTACCTAGGCGCCCACTTTCTGTGGTATAAATTTCACGGTGTTTCGTGCAGTGAGTCAAAAGTTATTCCAGATGGAAGCCGAGAGGAGAGAAACAATTCTGCACTGCCACGTTGATAATCCAACGTGGTCCGCAACAAAAATCGCAAAAACGTTGAAATCAACGTTCAACCGTGTATGACGTGCTCAAAGGTTTCAGGGAGCGAAAGAGTGTGGATCGAGTGCCTCGAGGTAAGCGTCGTAGTGGAACATATGACCGCAAGCTGAACCAGAAGGTGTTGAGAACCGTCAGAGCAAACCCTGGACTATCAGATAATGAAATCGCACAAAAATACGCTGCTGCTCGCAATACCGTTCGAAAAATTAGTTTGCGAGCAGGATATCGTTCTTATCGAGCCAGCAAGCAACCAAACAGAACGTTGAAGCAAGATTTCGTCACCAAAACTCGAGCTCGGAAATTGTACCAGCAGGTTTTGACGAAGTACCAAGGATTCCTGCTCATCGACGAAAATGGATTTTGGACAGCTTCCTGGCCGAAAATTCTACATAGCGACGGTACGAGGAGATGTTCCTGCGAAGTTTAATCGTGCTTTTATGGACAAATTTGCAAAAAAAACTGATGATTTGGCAAGGGATATGCAGCTGCGAAGCAAAGACCAAAGTGTTCGTGACGAATAAGACGATGGACACGAAGCTGTACAACGAAGAATGCCTCAAAAACCGCGTACTACCTTTCATTAAAGCCCATAAAGATCCCGTGAAGTTTTGGCCAGATTTGGCGAGTTGCCACTACAGCCAGGAAGTCAACTGTCCGCAGTTCCGGCCCATCGAGAGATTCTGGGCAATAATGAAGCGGAAGCTTAAAAAAAAAAAAAGGGGGGGGTGAAAATAATGTTATAAGAATGAGAGAAAAATAATAACACTGAGAGAAAACAAGCCAAAATAGTCGTTGACAGTTTTTGATGCACTGGTGATTGAAAGACTCACAACTGTTGTATTATGAATGCCGTAATACAACAATTGATCGTTGTCCATCAATCAAAATTTGCCGCAGTGTAGACAACAACCTCCAAAAGAACGTGCCATAAAAAATATCGTTTTTCTTTCAGGTATGCATATGTATGAGTGCATGATTGAAACGAAGCGATCTACATATGTGTTGGTGCATTTTTATCGCTTCATGCGTATGAGTCTTACTCTGGCTAAAGAGTGTTTGTGTGTGTGTGTAACAACATTTCACGATACTTATTCAAAACGACGTATCTGATTTTGTAAACAAAGATACAAACGTAAACTTTCCAAAACTCTCAGCTCCCCATGGAACCTAGCATTACCATCCTGTTAAGAAAGTTTACTCTTTGTGGCGGTGGACTGAAATGCTCAGGGTTTCAAGTATTTTACATCATTTGTTTTAATTGTATTTAGAAAATCAGATACAACGTTTTGAATAGATTGTTGAGAACTGTCGAAATCAATTCAGACATCAGTTAAAAACCGTAATGTAATGTTTGCAAGTCAAACGGTCCGGGTTAGCTGAAAAGTGGAAAGTTTAAAATTTTCTATCGATTTTAAGCGAAATTTCGACTTCTCGAGTGTGGTTCCCTGACCCATCCTTAGCTTTCAAAAAGACAAATGAACTGATAAGAATAATTTATGGAGACGCATGGTTGGCAAGTTACGTTGAATAATGGAAACGCATGGTAGAATAGTCAGCAAAAACTAAAAACATAGAATTTTTGGAAAAAAATATGTATGACAAAGGCTATCACCCATCGTAGCACGGCAGCTAAGTCTGAAAGCAATGGTATCTCCTGTCTGTTCGAGTTGATCAAATTTTAATAACAACTGATTATCCTCAACATGCCTTTGTATCAAGGGTCAACAACGGATAGCGTGGATCGGTACACAACATCACTTATACGTATACACAGGTAAATCGAATCTCCTTCAACAACAAGATTGGTCAATTGGTCAAAGGGCGAGCTAACTAACTTGATGATCCGCCATTAAGCGGCAAGAAGAGTCCGCCCTCTATTCACAAACTGTAAATAATGAGGAGATGGCATTCCTTCTCTTCCCATCCAGAGTGCTTCAATCGGGTGCCCTGATGGTTGATCCCAGTTCCCTAGATAAGCATTAATTGTTTGTATAATTATTTTTTATATTTATATATGAGAAAAGTAATAAGGCATTCGTATCTACTATATATGTTCTTAAATCAGTTGATCCTGAAATGACAGAAATGTATTTTGGTTCGTTAATAATCTTGGTTTAGTCTAACAAGACCTAAACATGGCATCCTGTATGTATACATTTAATAATATATATGAATATATATGATAGATATAAGAACATATAAATAGATTGTTTTTAAAGTGTAGCTCAAGAACTAAGATACATGTTTCACCAATTTTTGGATACGTTTTCAAAAAAGGCCTAAATTTCCAAGAAAAAGTATAAAAACGAGGAAACTCTTTGGTCACGAGACTATGAAAACAATATAAAAAAAAATCCATGTAATCATAATGCAGATTTTGACGTTTTATTTGCGTATTTGGTTGTTAAAATCGGCTCATGGGTTATGAATTTTTTTAAACATGTATTTTTAAAATAAGTAAATTTTTCGGACCACCCTAACGCAGAAACGGTAACTCTAATGACAACATAAAACAAATAACGGGCTAATGAGATAATCTTGGGATATTCTAAGTGATGCAAAGTGTCCTAGAGATCAGAACTTAAGATCTACTGCTGTAACAGTAGCTTTATCCGCTATACAATGTTACAATATGTATTCAACCATGTTCAATTAACGTCATGGAAGACCAACAGACATTATGAGATAATCTTGGAATATTCTATGTTATCCAAAGTGTCCTGGAGTTCAGAATTTAAGATCTACTGTTGTAACAGCAGCTTTATCCACTATACAATGTTACAATATGAATTCAATCATGTTCAATGTATGTCTTGGAAGACCAACATACATTACCAGATAATCTTAGGATATTCTATGTCATCTAAAGTGTCCTGGAGTTCAGAGCTTCAGATCTACTGTTGTGACAGTAGCTTTATCCGCTATACAAAGTTACAATATGAATTCAGCCATATTAAATGAACGTCCTGGAAGGCCAACAGACATTATGAGATCATTCTGGAATATTTTCTGTCATTTGAACTGTCCTGTAGTACAAAACTCAAAATTTTCAGTTCTGACTGTTGCTTTTTGGACTATACAAAGTTGCTATATGTATCCAATAATATTCGTCGGTTCTTCTTGATGGTTAACTCTTTATATCTGATATTTATGCCTTGGATTGATGCCGTCAATTTTCTACTCCAACCCATGCATTAGCGGATAGCTCTTTTCAGAAGCTGAACTTCAACATGTGATGCACTATGATATTGTTGTGCATGACTATAATTATCTACATCCTTGTCGAACAAAGCATTGCCGTTTTGCTAATATCTATGGCGTTAAAGGCATTCCATTCATTTTCGATTCACCGTGTTATCAGAAGATGAATGGAGCGTGAATATTTGGTTTGTTCGGCAAAGTTGTATGTATAAACAAGGATCACAAATTCACCATGTACCATATTTTGAGTTGAATTTCTGAAGCTTTATATCTGCAAATGAATAGACTTAACTCAAGGGTCAATGGCATAAATAGCACTGCACACTAAACTTATGTTCAGAGAATACATGTATGGCATTTCGAAAAAAAATTGCATAGTAATTCATAAACAAAATCCAACAGAAAGCAGATAAGACCATGCAATTCCTATTTAGATACTTGTACAATGTAATAAGAAAGCTTTTGTTACAACTTTAGGTCTTATGTTCTGATATCAAGGATAGTTTGGATGACGTAGAACATGTCATATTACGTTATAATGTTTGTTGACCTCTAAGAATATTAATAAAACATGCTTGAATATTTATTGTAACTTTGCATTGCCAAACATTAAAAAATTACAACTGTAGATCTTATATTTTGAACATAAGTACAGTTTAGATGACCTAGAAGAATCCCAATCTATTCAATGAATATCGTTAAATATATATTGTCCCTTGGTATACTCCAAAACCCTACTGTAACAAATCTAGATCTTATGTTCTGAGCTCAAGGACAGTTTGGATGACCTAGATCATCCCAGTTTGAGGTGTGGTGTAGTTCGCCTGCACGTAGTGCACTTCAGAAACGTTAAGTTCCTCCTTAACGGATAAAGGAGCCTAACGGCTAAACGAAATATAGAGGGTGCGCCACACGGCGCATTGGGGTCAATGTCAGTAAGACCCCAATTACGGAAACTGGCTGATTAACGGAATCACTTTACGGTACCTCGACTTCGGGCTGGCACCTATGTCGTCTCCCTCAGTACTGTCGGGTGACACTTACGGGAAATGGCGAGGTTTCATGCGGCATAGGCTGTCTCCGTCCTACTAAAACCTTGGCAGGCCTTCAGTACGTTGCATCTCCAACGACCGGCTTTGCAAGCCGGGCGGGAGAAGGCTCGGATGCCCATCCTGTCCTACGCTGATCTGGCTCTGAACGCGGTGTTCCCACGAAGGCCCACGTCAACCCTAGCATGGCCTATGCAGCCCCAAGCTTGCATAGATAACCATGGGATCACTATGGCGACTACTTCATGTGGTTATGGATAGCGGCTGAAGGGGGGCCCAACAGAATGGAGCAAGCTCCGAATGAAACGACGATGAGGGAGGAGGCGAACCCGTTCGCCAAAAAGGGACTTACGAGATCCCCGCCACGTGCGGAAGCGCGACAGCCTCGGATGCAGGGGTCTTCGGAACAACGAGATAGGCCATAGATGGGCCTTAGCTCATGCGGGCCATGGAGAGGAAGCACGATACGCTTCCAAAAGTGTTGGTAGTCGCCGAACAGCTGAATGCGATAATCGACTTTACGTCGTCTCGCAACAACATCAGCAAGGACCTTACACATAACTTACTGCAGCCTCGTAGGTCCGTTCAGGCGGCATGTCGGGAGAGAGACGAGTTAGAGGCTAAGCTTCTAGCCGATCAAAGTGCCAGGGAAATGGCAAGGCTAGTCACAGCCGAAAAGACCAGGGAATCCGCCTGCACGCAGTGCACGCAGACGGAAGCGCGAGATCCTGCCCCACCTACCATGGTGGCAGGGACGTCAAAGCGTGCAAGGCAGTCGCCGGGGGACACCACACCCGGTGGTCAAAGAAGCGGCTAGTGTCTGACGGCCCCATGGGCTCAGAGACCTTTGCGAGCGTGGTGTCGGGACTGGCGGGTCCAAATGCACGTCCTGCGGGGCGTGACGTGAACGACCCCAACACCAAGAGTGGCAAAAGAGGCAATGGCGGCAAAGGTGGTAAGAGCGGTAAAGGTGCCAATAGCGCCAACGCCACCTCGATGGCACGTAATACACCAAGGGCTAAGAGCGGCCCATGCGACAAGGCCGATCCTAGCAACGGATGGGATAACCGGAGAGGCACGACCCTTCCAGAGGTAGGGAAAACCCCTGGACCAAGGTCCGGAAAAAGGGAAACAGATCTCAAAAAGAAAAAGAGCATAGAAGCCTAGCTCGAAAGCGTAACCGCGGTGAGGCCTTCATCGTAAAGACCGACGAGTCTAAGTACTCCGAGGTCCTCAAGGCGATGCGCGGAGACGCTAAGCTCGCGGATCTAGGCGCCGACGTGCCGAGTATCCGCCGCACTCGCACCGACGAAATGATCCTCGAGCTCAAAAAGGACACCGAGCTGAAGGGCCCAGCGTATAAGAAGCTGGCCGAACAGGCCCTAGGAGCGGGAGTGAAGGTACGTGCCTTGGCCACGTTAGTGATTCTCCAGTGCAAAAACTTTGATGAGATCACAGATGCCAGCGAAATCTCCACGGCTATCATGACCCAGTGTAGGATAGAGGTTACCACGACAGCCATACGGCTGCGAAAGGGTCCACTTGGAACCCAAGTCACAGAGAAGAGACGTTCATATTCGGTCTGCTTCTTGTGTAAAACTTTAAACCGACATTTTAAATGTATGTCGTTATGCTCCTGGTAGGCGGCGCTGCAGTTGTGCGATAACTGTCATGTGAATGTTTATCAATAGAAAGCCTAGCACATAACCTGAAAACTTTTGTTTGTTTATCTCTGCACTTGATTTTTATTCCGGCTGCCCATATAAACTTTTACACACGTTTTTCAAGAAAAGGTATATGGACATCAACGTTTGTTCTCTGTGCCCAAGTGGCAACAATTCGTCTGCCGGTTGCAGCCGCAGACTCTATTCTAAAAGCGGAAGAACTCAAAGTGGGGTGGTCTGTTTGCCCACTGAGTTTGCACCAGCCGCCAAAGGCTTGCTTTAAGTGCCTCGAGAGCGGGCACATGTCGTGGGAATGCAAAGGCCCCGATAGGAGCGATCTTTGCCGAAGGTGTGGAGGAAAAGGCAACAAGGCTCGGGACTGCAAGGAGCCCCCCAAATGCATGACGTGCTCTGGGAAACCAGATGACAAGCACGTCACGGGGGGTCCCAAGTGCCAGGCCTACAAGGGTAGATCTAAAGTCAAACACAGTGCGGGTAACACAACTGAACCTAAACCACTGTGAGGCGGCCCAGCAACTGTTGTGTCAGGCAGGAATATTGCTATAATATCCGACCCATACCGTCCCCGCCGGTAACGGAAATTGGGTTGCGGATAGGTCCAAGAAGGCGGCAAAATGGATGACGGGCAAGTTTCCAGTCCAGGAGGTAGTGTTCGCCTCAAACGAAGGCTTCGCGGTTGCAAAAGTGAACGGAGTGTTCATTTGCAGCTGCTATGCGCCACCGAGATGGTCGTTAGACCAGTTCTCGCAAATGGTAGATCGAATGAAAACGGAGCTAACTGGCCGTAGCCCGTTGGTAGTAGTGGGCGACTTTAACGCTTGGGCGTTAGAATGGGGCAACCGCCCCACCAAACCAAGGGGCCAGATCCTGCTGGAGGCCTTGGCCAGGCTCAACGTAGACCTGGCCAACGTAAGTACTAGTAGTACCTACCATAGAAATGGAGCGGAGTCGATTATCGACGTGACGTTCGACAGTCCTGGGCTGCTGAACAACTGGAGGGTGGAGGATGGCTACACCTATAGCGACCACCCATTCGCTATAGCATCACCCACGGAGCTAGGCAGCGCGCAGAAGAATGAGCATCCACTCCGTTCATCCGCAGATGGAGGACGTCGTACTTCGATAATGAAGTATTCAAAGAGGCGCTAGAGCGGGAACAGAGATTGAGCGATACCCAAAATCCTGGTGGGGATCAACTCGTATCAATTCTTCGTTTTGGACGCGATCTGTCCCACATGCTAGATGGCACGATTTGTTGAAGTCGTTAAGCCCATACCAGTTTATAAAAGTATAGTTATGGACCTTTAACTATTAAAATGATCTGTAAAGAGTTTCATCCATTTTCGATTGTTGAGGATTTGGAATTTAAGAAGTTTGTTAATCTTCTAAACCCATCCTATACACTTCCAAGCAGGAAAACATTGTCAAACGGCTTGCTAGTTGCTGTTTACAATGAACTTGTAGAAAAAGTAAATATTCAGTAGGCTGAGGAGCAGTATGCCTAATGTTGTGATGGCTGGACCAGCATCACGAATACCGGGTTTTATGCACTTAACGCACATTTTATTGACAAAAATGGTTTTTTGAAATCATTTCTTTTGGAATGTTCCGAATTTACGACAAGGAAACAGATGTTCTTTGTGAGTTTGAGATCGAGAATAAAATTACAGTGATTGTTACTGACAACGCTTCAGATATGAAATCAGCTGCTATTATATTAAAAATGAAGCACTTGGGATGTTTCGCTCATTCTTTGAACCTGGCTGTACAAAATGCCAACTAACAAATTCCATCAAACCAATCATCGACAAAGTGCAAGGTAATCGTGCAGTCATGCTTCTTCAAAACTGCAGGTTAAACTAAGAAAAAATCCTCTTAAGCTAAAGCAGGATGTTTCGACGAGATGGCACTCCTCGTTCGATATGTTAGAACAATTGCTGCTGAACAAAGATGCTGTTTTTTTCTACTTTGACTTTATTGGATTCGACCCGCTGCACTTTGGATAGCAAGGATTGGGAAGCAATTCAGTGGAGTACAAAGATTCTCGGAGGTTACGATTGAAATTTCGTCAGAGAAATCTGTTTTTTTTTATCTAGCAGCGCAGTACTTGCGCGCATTATAAGGGAACGGATTAAACTGCATTCAAACGATTCTCTTCCTCCGAATATCAAGAGGTTGGTACATGAACTGGAGGATGGTCTCATCAAGCGGTTCGAGGAAAGCGAATCGAATGAACTAATCGCACATGCTATCTTTCTTAATCCGCGCTTCAAGAGCAAGGTTTCGGAGATGTAGAGAATTACAATGCGACTTACCAAGCTCTCGTGCACGAAATGCGGCAGTATATTGATTCATCGGATGAAAACCAGCAAACTGAGCCCCAACCATTTGTTACTCAATCATCCATATGGGAACAATTCGACGAGAAAATAAGCAAGCTACAGACAACACACGATCCAACAGCAGCTAGTTTTGTCAAATTGGATAAATATATAGCGGAGCCGTATTTGCTCAGATCATGTTACCCTCTAGTTTGGTGGGAGTCCAGCAAACTAGTGTATCCCAAACTGCATCAGATGGCGATGAAAAAGTTATGCATTCCGGCGACGTCTGTACTTTGTGAGCGGATCTTTTCGAAAGCAGGACAACTGGTTTGTGAGAAACGTAGTAGGTTAACGACGAAAAATATTTCTCAAATCATGTTAATCAATGTTAACCACACCTAAATGTAATTATGTTTTTTTTTTCCTATTCTTTTCTAATAAATCGAATATTTACATTGAAAATTATACAATTATTAAAAAAAATCTCAATACGCTGATCGTAAAAAGCTAAATTCTACAAAAAGATCAATTGAACGGTTCAGGAGAACTAGTTCACTTCAATGAGCGGAACTGTTCGGAGCCATTTTGCCCACCTCTAGTATTTACACAAAGAAACAACAGATGATGTTTGGTACTAACATAGGTACATCTTCAATGTGTAAAAACTGGTGATCCATTATAAAGCAATACTGGCGCCGGCCGTGCCCGAATGCTGGTCAAGTAGGGAATGGGAAGGAACGTGTTGACATGATACTCGCTTTGGAGGAAGCCGATGAATCCTCTGCACTTCCACGAGAAATCACTGGGATATTGTATAGTTGGGGAAAGGTTGGCAGCAGAGTTCGTTTTGGTTAACGATACGCTGAAAGTATGTAGCACTATCCGCCAGAAACAATGGGCCATTACAATGTGACTGAAAGAGACAAGCATAATAAAATACAAAACAAAACAAAATAGACAAAATAAAACAGGATATTAAATTTTGTCTTCAAAATTTGGTAGAAATTAATTATTTGTTGCTTTGCAAACCAGCTCTCGATGCTGCTGGACCCGCAGTTGCTACCGTCTGCACTCGTCCACATCAAGCCGGCCGTCGTCGACGTGTCGGAAACCTTCCGGTAGTAAAATGATATCTGCGTCTAATACACTCTTTTTGCACCGATTAATTTACAAACTAAGCCTGCACACCGAATCCAAATTCACTTTGTCACGGTTTTTGTATTTTCCTCTAAAATATATGTAGTTCTAGATATTGGCACTTTATTTCTGCTCAGATTTTCCGTCGTCAATATTCTTCCTCAAACGTAGCAATTGCCAGCTCAGGTTCGATGCAAGCAGCAGCAGCCATTCATGCCGTTCGTTTTGAACGACCAGACAGCAGACCCAAAAATGGACACTTTTAACAATTCACTTTTTCCACTGCTATTACGTTGCGACCGGACTGAAAAATATCAGCAATCGACTCCGAACGACCGTAACTTTATACTTTCAATTTTTTAACCAAATCTTCGCCGTTTTTCACCGTAAAAATTGCACTTAATTTCACTGCCGTGATCCTAGCATAAACATAAACAAACAAGAACAACGAAATTTTGTAGTTTAGAGTTGAAGGTGA
Organism: Aedes koreicus; assembly: GCA_024533555.2. Lineage (NCBI taxonomy): Eukaryota > Metazoa > Arthropoda > Insecta > Diptera > Culicidae > Aedes > Aedes koreicus. The sequence goes on from JAHHFK020003685.1 coordinate 176,633, forward strand.
GAGATGACATTTTGATTCCTCTTTGTACTCACACTATTCCGTGTTGGTATGTTGATAGTGTAAAAAATTGTAAACAAAAGGGAAACGATAAAAATTATGCGCTGGTGTGTGTGCGAGTTTAACTAGTTTATAGCATGATTTTTCCTATGACCGTATGGTCTGTGTCTTGGATATATACTGTTGGCAGAAACACAGACAAGAAATGAAGTTTTTGAAACGATCAAATAATGCCTGCTTCCAATATTTTGGGTGTACTGCAGTGGTTTCCTTTCTTCTAAAATTTGAAAAAAAATAATGTATAAAATACATGCATTATTTTTTTGCATTCTGCTCACATACCTTGTGTGTTATTTTAATTATATTCAGCAGTTGGTTCTTCTGGAGGAAATTTGATCAAACTGCTACCGAAACCAAACTACGGTCGTCACAGCATCACAAGTTCCTGATTCAGTTTCATCTTTTTATTGTGTTACCTGCTACTGACTTGTGCCTTCAATTAACTTGTCTGCTTCGAGATCCTGATGTTTTTCACATGTAGGAAGTGTGAGGTAAAATGGGACATTTGTTTACGATGTGCGGTCCTAAAGATAAAGTGGTCAGTTTTCTCAATCTTCCGGAAAATTCAAGCATGAATACTGGTTTTGATATATTTCGAGAGGAGGTTTACTTGGTGGTCACAGACTTGGTGAGGACGTTTTTTTTAACTTACTTTATCTGTTTCAACCTTTTTCAATATTTTGCATATTTTTCATTCCGATTTCAAATGGGAAAGGGTTTTTGTTTGTTTGTTTTCTTTTTTTTTTAGAAAGCGCGTAATGGTGATATAACCTTTCTTAAAAGGTTGAGAAATTGTGCTCGTGTACGAACCATAAAAAAAAATTAAGTGAATGTGCTATATGCTTGGCGTGTTAGCTTGGATACGTTGGGCAAATATATGTACTATGTATATTAAGTTTTATTTTGTTGTGTCACTTCCAACGGCTCCTCTTATTTACATTGCTTTTCGTTTGGTTCAACAGAGGAAGTTGATGCCGAAAGAACTTACTCGTAAAACATTTAATCCGAAGTGACCAAAAACAGTTCAGGCAAAGCAACAAATTTTAATTTTAATATAATGACCTTTTTATTGAACTGAGACCTTTTTATTGCACATCAAATTGACATCGGATAATATATTATAAGTTCATTGGGTGAATTTAATAATTTAAGTCGTTACGTTCATGAGAATGTAACGGAGAGAATAGTAAATGCAACGACAAACGGATTTAGATAAACAAAAAACGTTTATCTAAAACAGTTTACCGATGGATAATATTTACCATTTTATTCGTACATTTAGATTATTTGAAGAACAACAAGTTGATGATAATTCTGCCAGAACATAGGTAAATCTAATCGCTTATTCATGCTTTACTGCTCCTTCGAGGTATATATACTTTTGAATGATCGTTAAAATTTTCGTTTTATTTTGAAAATAAGCACGAATATTAAGAACTGATATTACAAATGCTCATAATTTTCCTCTATAAAGTCAAACGAAATACTAATCCTGCATTTCATGAAAACAAATTGACCAACCGATTTTAATTTGTTGTACTGACGATCCCTGGTTCCAGTTTTTTTTGTAGGTCCGCTGATTCCTTTCCACACTCAGGGTTTCCAGGTGTTTTGCCCAATATTTTTACATCTTTTGAGTTCCATTTGACGTTATTACTGAACGCGATCGTCTACTTTGATCAAAGTCACACCAATTTCCCTCTATAGAATTGTAAACAAACCACTGTCAAAGATTTTTGATTCCCAACACTAAAGGCGTTCTAGGGACGCGCCAGGGGTGTACAAATTTAGTTTTAGTCAGCGTTTAAACTCATAACCATCAATATTCTCTGGGAAGTTTAAGTCAGATCGTATTTGAAAGTTTTAGTGAAATTAAAATGCTAGCTTTCGTGCCTCGTTAATTTAAATTCTTTTTGATGTCCTTTTGTCAAAGACAGTATAATAGAAAACATGCTGTAAATAATGATTTCGATTCAACTGGTTTAATTTACCGATAACCTGATTTAATCGATTCAATTGGGATGGGTCATATATGACCCAAGATTAAAATTTGCTGTCAAAATTCGGCTTTCAGATTTGCATAAGAACTTTGTTCTGCAAACTTGTTCAAAAATAACTCTTTTAGCTAGAAAAAGATTGAACAGGTATGGCTATGCACACAATGATGATCTAGATCATCCAAACTGACCTTGAGTTCAGATCCTGATGTTTTGCATGATCGACAAGGGTGTTTAGAGTGTTTTGACCGTACTTCTTAGCTGTAAAAACTACAATTTTGCACCATTGCAGACATGTTATGAGTATTCTCAGAATATCTACGATACTCTAAACTATTCTTGAGTTTAGGTCTTGGTGTTTTGAATTAGATTTACGAGGACTCCATAGTACTTAAGAGTTGATAAATCTCCATGGGACATCATTGCATAAGTACCCCAAACTATTCTTGAGTTTATATCTTGATGTTTTGCATGATCAACAAGGTGACTTACGAGGTCTCCATCGTACTTATGGGTTGCAAAAGCTCCATGTTCCATGCTTTTTTACATGATCACCAAGGCGATTTTTACTACAATATCATGAGTACTCCAAATCATTATTTCCTTATCAATTATATGTTTCTGTATTTGTCCATGGGACATTTTCCAACAGTTTTGAACACTCGAACTTTATTTATATGGATGTTTCACAACTCACATAATAGAAAATAAGGCAGATTATTTCCATGTTTAATTCAAAATTATAATTTGCGTTGTTGGTAGCGTATTCACATAATTCCAAGTTCATGTGAAGAAAAAAAATCAGTTTTCACATGAATGTTTATCACAAATAATACAACGAGTGTCGATCTTCAGGTCTAACCCTTTTGTTGTACAGCTAACGAGTCGCCTTCTTATATCCGCAACAACAATCAAATGGTCTTTACCTACACGCAGGCAAATAAACTTAAGAATTTCATAAGGTATAACTTACGAACGATGCTTTTGAATTTCATAAGCGTTACTTATGAATGAATTTTGTTTTGCACGTTCTTGTACGCCTTTAACCTTTTGTGTGTACAAGCGTTGATATAGACTAGTGGTCTAGCCACTGGATCCGTAACCTCAACGTTTAAGGTTGGATTCTAGGTTGCTCCATGTTTTTATTTTGACGTAGGACTTACGTCTCTCTTTTCTATTCCTGTATAGGGACGCCGTTCTAAAATTTCTGAAATCGCAAGCGTTACGCGGGTTTGGAGACTTTGAACGATAATATCTAATCTCTGGCCCACAGAAATTTTACGATAAGTATTTCATTTGAAAGGTAGAACATCAAAGCTGGATCCCGGTTGATAACTACATTCATTACATTTGTTTAAACTAATTAAAAAGTACTTTAAAGAAAAATGTATAATTGCACAACGCTATTGGTCGAAAATAACATCATATTTGTGCCACGCTCTGATTGGTTAATACTGCCACAGTTACCGTGGTAACGAATATCAAACATGAGGGGACGACCGACCAATCATCAGTTGTCGCTGTGCATCCGCATGCGACAGACGTGTCTGCGGAGCGCGTTGGTAGAAATCGCCGCCCGTGAAAACAAGATGACCCGACCAAGAAGAATCATCCACGTCAGCTGGAGCTTGCCATCCGCAACGACGAGGAGGTGAAAAAAAATTCTCCGGTGTGACCATTTCACAGAGTGGAAGACTAATAATTTCAATCGTGAACCATGTTCCCTCCGTAAACAACTAAAATCCGTCCTTTTCAGGACGATCGAATCGAATTACCGATTAAAGAGTATATTTGATTGAAATTTTTCTTGAGCTCATTGAAATGTTCATTACGACGCACCGGTTCAACATGGCGTTGCTTAAAAAGCCGCGTCCCGGAGAAAATGGCCAAATTAATCGCCCACATCATCTTCGTGGTCGAGTGGTTTGTGGCGTCGCCCGTTGTTTAAGCGGTTGTCATGAAGTTGAGGGTTCGATTCCCACTCCAGCCAGTGGAACTTTTAACAAAAAGAGAATCCAAACTGGTCCACTGGGTGTTAGGTTAAGTTGTTCGTTACTCGCTCTACACCCAAACTAAGAAAGTAAGATTGTAAGACAATTTCGCTTGATTTTGTTCCATTCTTACTATTGATCGTAACTTGGATGAAAAATCTAACGTTAGTTGTGGGCCAAAGAGCAACATCAATTCGCAATGAAAAATTGAACGAAAGCGCGAGCGTTGTTGTGCGCAGTGACATTATTCAGTTGATGAGTAAGAGATGTGTGTCCGAAAGTTCGATGGATGGGGCTCACGAAAGATAAATGTGCCTTAGGTGAGTTCGGGATACGAACCGTGACCGTCAACGCAGCGGCTCTTGATGGCAACCATTCAGCCACTTTGACAAACTAAGACATTAGAAATAGAAACCCTACAGTTAGTTCACTTGGCGAGGAATTCAGGGTACAGCAATGAAGCAAATGGACAAATTTTCCACCAAACTATGTGCAACCTGTCCCTAACTAACTTGCATGGCATTGTTTATTTCATAAAACGCTTTGTCGATGATCAGTGAGAACAAAAATAGAACACTTAAAGGCGGCAATACAACAGTGGCCAATAGCATTGGGGCATTTTGTGATATTGACTCATCCATATTGTACATTAATATGTTGGTGATGATTGAACAAGGATCCTACAGTGATAAATTTGTTTCGAGCTACACTCAGGCTGTCCTGCAGCCCAAGGAAACTGATAAGAACATTTCAATCGCGAACCATGTTCCCTCCGTAAACACAGGATCCATTTCACACTTACAAGCACGTTGGACATTTCAGCGCCAACATTTGCTTAGGGCGAATCTGCTTTTGTAAACAAACACTTTGTCTGCTAATTTATCGGAAGTTGTATACAATTCCTTTAAATTGAATATATCAGCGGATAGAAATAAAGCTGATCTTCCTAAAGAGTGCTTAATTTGTATTTGTGACCTTTTTGTTCAAGAGCAAATGACTACGAAAGCCAATGTTAACAAAAGCAGATTCGCCTTAATCTAATGTTAGCGCCGATTTAACAAACAAACTATCATTAACAGTTAATTCGAGCCGAACTGCAGTTTCTATAAATTTTCGTGGATAACCAATAGCGGAAGAAGAACCGGAGCCTCACACACCAATAGCATAGGGTTTCATGGTTCTATAGACTGAATCAAAGATAGTAGAAATGTATCAATTCAATGACATCAATTTCTTCACATCAACAACCAGTCCTACGTCAACTTTGCAGTCATGTCAATAACATAACTCTTCCTTTCTTTTTTCAACATCATTATATTTCATAAGAAAAATCATGAAATTCATACTGTTTTCTTATGGCCAAAAATCATAATGCAATCTTGTGCACATCGAAAGTTTATTTCGCTGAGTGTAGTGACTTTCTATTCAACGGTCATCCACGCTATATATCGACCCCTTAGTGCCATGAGCAATTAGTTGTTTTGCCGAAGGGACAAGGAAGTCAAGGAATGAATGCTTATGATTTCTTGCTGGTTCTTTGAAGACCACGTTTGAGTTGAAAACAGAATATTATAATATTATTATTAGACTATTATGATCAGCACTCAAGAATAGTTTGGAGTACTGTATATATTCTGAGAATACTATTATATGTCTAAATAGGTGAAATGGTATTTCATGACGATTTTCACACCCATACGAACAGTGAATACATCGTAAACCGCCTTGTTGATCATGTGGAATATTAAGATTTGAACTCAATATAAGGTCTGTATCCGTTATAATCCAGACACCTCAAAACATAAAAAAAAAACATAAATTTCGCATTATATTTCCGTCGTAGTTGTACATTCATCCCATGAATGGGTTTTAACAATTCGTGAAGACAAAACATAGTTATTCAATATTTGCATAACATTTTCGAACTTTGCGCTTAACTCCGTCCATTAGGGTTTGTACAGATCCGTCCATTTGTCTTCAGAAATCGTAGAAGCCGTCTTTGTCCAAATTTGCTGGAAGTGTTTGATGTCTTTGATTCCTTGCTTCATCAGAGCCCAATATCTCTCGATTGGTCGTAGCTCTGGGCAATTTGGTGGGTTTGAGGTTTTTGGCACAATGTTCACTTGATTTGCTTGGTACCACTCCATCACAGTTTTAGCATAGTGGCATGATGCCGAATCGGGCCAGAACAAAGGTTTTTCTTTGTGACTTTTGATGAAGGGTAGCAATCGCTTCTGCAGACACTCTTTCTGATAGATCTCCTTGTTGATTGTGCCTGTAGTGACGAAAGATTTACTCTTTTTGCCACACGTGCAAATTGCTTGCCACACAAGGTATTTTTTGGGAAATTTCGATGCCTTCTTCGTTCTGAAATGCTCAGCTGTAGCATTTCTGGCCATAGCAGAATAAAAAGCCAGCCCTGGAAGCTGCTTGAAATCCTTCAGGACATAAGTTTCATCGTCCATAACAACGCATGAAAACTTCGTCAAATATTCGCAGTACAAACGTCGAGCCCGTGATTTTGCTGCCAAGTTCTGTTTGTCGTTGCGATTTGGAACTGCTTTTACATTATACGACTTAAGTCCCAAACGTTGTTTTGATTTTTGGACAAAACCAGGCGACATCCCTATTTTACGAGCCACCGTTCGAATGGAGAGATTTGGGTTTTTCGTTAATATCCTTTTCACCTTTCGGTCCATGACAGGATCAGCGCGTCCAATGTTTTTGTCACTTCTCGGTTTCCTCTCCACCGTCAAACGTTCCGAAAATGATTTGAGCACATCGTGAACAGTGGATTTAGGAAAATCCAATGTTTTTGCTAGGTCCCGTATTGACAAGTCAGGATTTGCCGTACGCCCGTACAAAATTCGCTCGCGCACTTGTTTTTCTTTCGCTGCCATCTTGAATACTAAACATGAAATGTAAACATCAATCGTAGTATTTTTCATCATAGACTCTCAGCTATACCACAGTGAAATTTTTCATTCCTACGTGCAATATTTCAAAAGTTACAATGATTTGAAGGTGTCCGGATTAATGTGAATACAGACCTTAATATGTAATGTATATGTCTGTTACAGTGTTATAATGTCCCGTGGCGCTTTTTCAACTTAATAGTACGGAGGAGACATCATTAATAGCCTTGTTGGTTATGTGGAACCTCAAAATTTATACTAAATGATAGTTTGGAGTACCTTAGGTGTTCTAGAAATACTAAAACATGTTTATTACAGTTTATGATGTCTCGTGGGGTTATATCAACTCGTAAGTTCGGTCGAAACATCGTAAATTTCCTTATTGATCATTTAGAGCACCAATAACTGAACCCAGGAATTGTTTGGAAGGTGTAGAACAACTTATAAAAAATATTTGTTCGCACATTTTTATTTTTTCAATGGTTTTCATCACTTGTTAATTTTATTTAATCTAACGTAACTTGAATGTCAGAGACTGGTGAACGATGAAATTGTAGCTCTCGAATAACTCCAGAAATTTGTCTAACAGTGTTTTACTCGAATTGTAATATGTAAAGTCTTATATTCACTGCAATATTAAACTCATTTTCAATGGTGAATATCATTTGAATATTCCGATATTCTACTCTCATGCCCCAGATGCTAAAATAAATTTATGAAAACAATCAAGTACACCATCATCCATCATAGTTTGAAAATTAGTATCTGGAACGCGTTATCGGATAAAGAATCGCATTGACTCGAAATAACTATTTACACTGAATAGAAAGAAACTACTCTATCGTGTGGCTACAATATATCTTGTAGGTATGAAAATGTAAGCACTAGACCTCCGGTCACTAACCGATTTCACTTGTTTTTAACCTTTTCGAAAATAAGTTTCTTTTCAAATTTTAAATCACGAAGTTTCATCTAGTTTATTATAGTTTTACGCATACTAGAAAGAAGAAAATTTATCGGGACCTTGAGTGTTATACCAACAGTGGTTGTCAGTGACGGCTGTCAAATCCGACGCTTGCTGATAATTTTTCACGAAATTTTAAGAAATTCTTGGAGCAAGGACTCAGCAACTAAATAATGGACCGAACTCTTAAATTACCAGAAGTTTTTGTTTTTTTATTTAGGTCCTATGACCAATACTACACTAAAATGCTTCCAACTTAAATCTTCGGACCTTCATGGATATGTTTTGTGTATAAAATTCCCTTGTTGTACGTATGAACTCGAAAATCTATACCACCATCTATCCAAACACTTGTTTTAACATACAGTCACACCTCCATTAATTTGAACCATTCCACAAATTTCCAAATGCCCGATGGTTTTGTTCAGACAAATGATCTAGAACATATTTAAAATACATGTCGTATTTTTAGCTTAGGCTTTTGGGCCTGAATTTGTTTTATGCAAAATAAAGATCACTTGAGAAGATTCAAACTTCGAACTAAGAACAAACTTTTATTCCAATCGTGTACCAGCTTTAATCTACAAATCCCCAAGAGTTGGTACCATGCCATAATCTACGAAGAAATTGATATTTTTGCTGGAGATATGAAGACCTATATTAAAAGAACTTCTTTGGCAATCTAGACGATTATTTCAACTCGATACTGGTTTCAGCTGATATCTTTGCACCTTAAAGAGTATGTTTTGTGTAAACAATATCTATTAAAGATCGCTTATTGTGTTTGTTGACCTGGAAATTTAAACTTCAAGGCGTTCTTGAATTACCTAGGACAAGTCAAGTCAAGTCGAGCACTCGACACTAAAGAAGTGTGTATGTCGCAGACGAATTAGGCCTACCTGTCAAAATATAAGCTTTTTCTAGTGAAATTTAAAGGAATTAGTTTGCGTTTACGTAATGGTTTGAAAAAGGGTTTTTCAAGTTTTTAATTTTTACTACACGGATACAAATTTCTTCCATTTAAATTAAATATAGGGCCTGTTCATAAACCACGTAGACTTATTTTTGAAAATCTCAGACCCCCCCCCCCCCCCCCCTCGTAGACTTTTCTCCATACATTTTTTTGAAATTTTGTATGGAGCGTAGACTTTGGTCAAACCCCCGCCCCCCCCCCCAAAGAAAAATTGGGTGGGGTTTGTAAATCCCCCTTTTTGTTTTTTTTATTAAAAAAAAAAAATTTGTTAAAAGAAAAAAAACCGGTTTGAGGGGAAAAAAAAAAATTTTTAATAAAAAAAAGGGGTTTTTAAATGGGGGGGGGGTGAGCGTGTATTTCCCTATTCGGAACTTGAGGCCGAGGCAAAGTTTCGACGCTTGCAACATGAGCCATTCGTCACATTTATTGGTAGGTTATTTGCTCGATTCCAGTAATCTCCAGGATCTCTGAGCAAACTCGTTGAATCTGGAATATGTTAGAATTCCACCCAAATCCAGAATTAAGATAACCAAGATTCATAGAATAAATAAAATAAATTTAGAACGCAACCATTAAAATCCAAAATTTGTACTTTTGTTCTTATAATTAATGTGTTTAAAAAAAACATAACATGATTTCTATTTCAAACATCGATGTCGCTCGATTTTAAACATAGAATATATTTGAAATAGGGGGCGACCCCGGCGTAGTGATTACCATCCATACCTCTCACGTCAAAATCACTAGTTCAAATCTCACCCCGGACAAGTTACAAAAAACACACAAAGAAAGGTGTTTGAGTGACTACGACGGGAGATGAACCAGCCTGAGGCTGAAAAATCTCGATAATACAGAAACAAACAAAAATATTTGAAATAAAGCAAGTTTATTTTTGCGGCCAGAATAAACTAGGTTTTTGGGTTTTTTTTTGTGGGTTTTTTTTGTTGGGGTGTTTTTTTTTTTGGGGTATCACGACACTACTTTCAGCTAAACATTCAGCTTAGGCTGTAATTCAAGAATTGGATTTGTGTAAACAAAAGATCGCTTGTTGTGTTTGATAATCTGAAGATATAAACTCCAAAGAGCTCTTTGATAACCTAGGACAACCTTTTACCACTTTCTAGCTTCTAGCGATACCCTTATATCAATTTGTACGACTTATAATGTGGCTAATGCGATCTGAAAAGGTGAATATAATATTCTGAGCACATTGATACATCGCTCGTATGGATTTTGTTTTACAGAAATGGTTATAAAACTTGCATGTCACTCGATGAAACTTGCTCCAGGGTCATCAAGTGGCCAATGCAATCCAGCTTTATTGAACCTTTTATTAAATGCGATCCCTCGATTTTTTCATTGCAATAAACACCTTCTCCAGGGCATTGTTTCTTTCTCACTATGTAACCAAAATCGATAGACACATTTGACACCGTCGTCATCCGGTGGTTGCATAGGCTGAACACTTAATATTTGAGAAAACTGATAATATATATCACCCAACGGACCAGGGCGAGAAATTTCGAGTTTCGAAAAATCCCATCGGCTAGAGCGGGAATCGAACCCTACCTTCGTGTACCGCCTGATTGATTGGTTACGCCGCTAGCCGCACGACCACTTAGCTCACAAAAAAGCAGGAGCTCTAGTAGAATATTTAAAAATCTGAGATTTGCGTGATATTCTCTCAGTAGGTTTTCGTAGGGATGTAAATTTGTTCACTACATAGGGATTCTGGAAACTGTTTTGGGGCGGTCAATGTAGTCTTAAAATAAAGTATAAGATCTACTGGAAAATCTATCATCATCTTAAGATTGTGATATGTCACTCAATTTTGTTGCGATGCTAATTCTACCACTTTCCCATTTTACCATTAAACCTGTTCTGGGTCATCATATGACTGAGGCGAATCGAAAAGATCACATGAGCTTCACAAAGATCACATAAGGGGCAACTTTCTATCAATTATACAGAAACTAAACAATAAAAAAAAAGTACGGGAAATGAAAACCTTTTCAAAAATAATTCATGTTAAAAATGAGAACTATGAACATTACAGCTTTTTTTATATATATAATGTAAATATTCATCTCATTGTTGTTTTTATGCACTATACTACATCTTCTTTTAAACTAAAATATTTAGAATGAAATCGTTTTCCATTTTTCTCTGCTGCACTTCATAATGGGCTGTTTTTATTTTTCAACGAATAATCAGTTGCACCACCGTTTACGTCCTTAAACGAACAGACAGGTACTTCGAATGTTTCCAGAGCTTCGTTTTTCATTGTAGCAGTCCTTTTCTGCAAATTACACCCAGTGGCAACATACTGCGCATCGGAATCCTTCACCAAGCCGTTCCGATTAAAAATGTTAACACCGTGGATCTCCTCCCCCACAAAATGGACTTCGTTTGTTTTTTGAAAATTGTGCAACCAACAATCTTCGACAACAGCTTATTCTCGCTGTACATCTTCTCACTATCGATTGCCCGATTGCAAAGAGGGCTCAAAAATTCACAAACACATGCTCAACTCAACCATATTTGTCAAATATTCATAATATAAAAGAAAGAAAAAAACGATATTATTTGTGGAGACGTGAAGAGAGGTTGTTGTCACATAGATTGTTGTTGATAGGGGGGCGATGAATTGTTGTGTGGCGTATAATAAAAAAATTGTGGGTCTCTTCGGGGAGGGGAAAAACGGTAAAGATTTGTGGGGGAACAAAAGGGTAAAAAAAGAAAAAAAAAAAAAAATATTAAGAAAAAAAGAGAAAAAAAAAATAGGAAAATATAGGGGGTGGGGACGGGACATTGCTAGTGGAGGACCAACGCGCCCTTGGAGTCTTTGAACGGAAGGTGCTGCGTACGATCTACGGTGGAGTGCAGATGGAAGACGGAACGTGGAGGAGGCGAATGAACCACGAATTGCACCAGTTGCTGGGAGAACCTCCCATCGTACACATCGCAAAAATCGGTCGACTACGATGGGCTGGGCATGTCGTAAGAATGTCGGACGACAGCCCTGTGAAAATGGTTCTCGAAAACGAACCGACAGGTACATGAAGAAGAGGCGCGCAACGAGCAAGGTGGATTGATAAAGTAGAAGGCGACCTGCGGACCCTCCGCAGACAGCGAGACCATGGACCGATTACAATGGAAACAACTTCTGTGTACAGCAGAGGCCACACCGGCCTTAGTCTGATTGGTAAGGTAAATACATCTATGAACTGGCCCATGCCATTATTTAAACAAGTCACCTTTGACTAAACACTTGGAACCATTAAAAACCGCGTCAAACACAACTGTTTTCCAGCCGATTCGCTAGTGTAATGGCCGGGATTAAATCTTCCATTGCCCAAGAAACCACGGCATCAAAAAAATTGAATCGGACGCGAGAAATGATGTTCGGCTTAGCCATTGTATTGTATTCGGGTGTTCATTTGATATCCATCTCTTTCGCATATGTAGCCTGCCATAAAAACAAACTATCATCCTAGTGTGCTATAAAAAAGCTTCCACCTATCATGCAATAAGAATCCTGACAAATGAACAAAGAATAACACGAATGAAAACAAAATCCAATTGGAAACGAAAATCTAAGTTGAAACACATAATCTACTATCTACACTACTTTCAACTACAAATCTAGTATTTACATATTTACATTTTTACAAAATTAGTCCAAACAAACGCACCGTGTTACAAGCGGTGTTAAATTAAACGCCAGTTAAATTTTAGGATGACACTCATAGATCTGATCTGTGCAGGAACGGCGGGCAGCACGGTCTATTGCATATGGCAATCGAGATTCATACTTTGCAGAAGGGAGGACGGAAACGACCACATAACGGGGGGCTTCAGAGGCTCAGTATAAAAAAGGCGACAGCTGATCGGCAGTAATTGAGGTAGCCCAAATTAACCTCAATCATTGCGACGTAACACAGCAACTGTTGAGGCAGTCATCAACAGAAATAAAGTGTGACGTCACAATCATTGTGGAACCGTACCGTGATAGAGCGGTGATGGCTGTGATACAAGTGATAGGCGATACAAGTGATGGGCCGATCCCCATCCAGGAAGTAAAGTCCAGTTCATACGAAGGGTTCGTGATCGCCAAAATCAACGGGATATTTGTATGCAGCTGCTCTAAGGTGGACCATAGAGCAGTTCCACCAGATGCTGGATGCAGTGACCGATAAGCTCATCGGAAGAAGACCAGTCCTCATTGGAGGAGACTACAATGCTTGGGCTGTGGAGTGCGGCAGCAGATGTACCAAAGCTAGAAGATGCAGCCTGATAGAAGCTCTGACTAGTTAGAAGCTACACTATCGAACGTAGGTACCGCCATCACTTTTCGCAAGGACGGTCGTGAACCCATCATCGATGTAACCTCTGTGTAGTCCGTCCATCGATCGACTGTGGATGTGATAGCTGACACCATAGGCATCGTACATGGAACAACATGGCATATTTTGGCTGAAGTTTTGAGTTGCAAAAAATCGTGTGCACAATGGGTGCGCACTTGCTAACAATGCACAGTGGTCCAGAATGCCAATTTAGCTGGAAAGATACGTTTTCAGCCTAAGTTTGAAGTTTTGGTGTAAAGTTGTCATGTACAATGTTGTTTCTTATAATAAGGCCCTTCTTTTGGTATGAATAAAAACTAGAGTGGTCCTTGTTTTCAGAGAAATCGGAATTCTAACTTTTTTATTTGCAGAAATAAAGGCATATACTCTACAAAAAAGTTGTAGATGAAAAAAATTTAAGCAACTTTGGTTAAAGAAATTTTTCTGTAGCTTTTGAAATGACCGAATTAGAGCAATTTTTCCTACGTAGCTTGGGGTGTCCCTATAAAAATCAGTTATTTTGCTCTTTTTTTTATTTAAAATTTTTCAGCAAAGCTGATCAGAAAAACTTACAAATATTTTGGATTAAAATTTCAATTATGTGCTATTTGTATAAGTAGTTCAATTTTTTACTTAAAAATGACCTACTTTTACTCCCATACAAAACATACAAAGGTTGAAAATTTGGTTTTCCCTTCCGTGGTTCTCAAAAACGGTTAATAAATGGTTCAAACTGTCTTCTTCTTTTTATTTCACTTGGTTTCAATTCATGTTTAATACAGCCATAGCCGTACCCCTCAGATGCAAATTTATTTTGCTTTGTTGCCGGTGTCTGGTTTTAAAACTGAAGCCCGTCCCCTCTTATGAAATTTGCTTCGTAATGCATGTTTTTGCGTCTCTTCTTTCGAGGCAATGCTGTTAACGTTGGTATAAAGCACACGATTCGAATCAAAATGATTTCATAGGGATATTCAAGTTCGATTGAGCGGCACGTACGGTTGTGTTTTTCGCTCTCTCGTTATGAAGATTTTTTTCTCGGTTGTTCTTTATCTCATCCGATTTTTCGTGATTGCTCGTCTGGCTCGCAAATTTTCGCCTGCGCTTACTCATCTACAAACCAGAAGGAAACGTTGCAAAGATTTGCAAGTTTCCCTGCTCGACCAATTGCCGTGGCAATGGGTCGTAAAAATCGATTATCTGCGCGAGCAGAATCCGCTTCCGAAGCCCTATCGGAGCCGGGCACCTCCCAGCGCAAAACTATGTTTGTGACAACTAGATTCCAAGTATCTTGCCGTCGGCCATTCACAGAGACGAGGAGTTGAATAAACTACTATCCGGATTGAATACAGCACATTATGGTGTCGCTTGCCAAATAAACATAAAATATAAATTAAATTTTTAAGCGTATCATAAACATCGTCCTTTTCAGGACGACCAGATAAATTTTACAATCAAAAAGTTTGTGTTTCAGTGAACTGTTCGTGATTTATCCTGCAAACCTTTGCATATTATCAAAAATAGTACATTTTGGATTGTGTGAGGCATTCAGCGAGAGGGAAAATGAAAATTTTTTAAAAAAATTTTTTTTTTGAAAAAAAAGGGGGGTGGAAAAAGGGGGGGGGGAAAAAAAAAAAAATTATTATGGCAACACTGAGTTTGTGTGAGTTAGTATTGTTTTTATAACCGTCCGATTTATTATTATTTTTCGTCGATATATGTTTTGCCGTTATTCGTGATTTCGATCCGTCCCGATTTATTATTATTTTGTCCGCGTTGTGATATTCGGTCTGTGCATAGACAGTGGAGCATTGTGTTGTTATCCGCAAAAACTCAACCGATCGCTGCTTTATTCAACAACAACGCCATCTTGCACCCTCTCATCGCCCTTCGTCCGTTGAAAAATCAGGAAGTTTTCTGCGGTATAACACTTGCCGTGAAGTATACCCATAGGCGAATACCATGGCATGCAAAGGTTGCCAGAAGGTTGTTTCCGACAATGATCGTATCATTTGTCGAGGATTTTGCGGGGAGTCATTTCATGCAATTTGCGCACAGGTTGACTTCCCCTTGAGCGTGCTTCGATCACACGAAAAGAATATTTATTGGATGTGCGATGACTGTTCCACGATGTTCACTAACTGCCAATTTCGCAACATCATGTGCCGCAGTGAGAAGGATCTGAGTGGTTTACCTGAATCGATTAAATCAATTCAGGACGACATCATAAAGCTTAGCTCGGTGGTCACAACCCTCGCTTCTAAGGTTGATTCGAAGCCTCTCACACCGTTCCGGCTCAACTCTAGTGGCTCAAGATTTCATGAGTGGCCAATAAATGCGTCGGTTAATTCGCCGAAGCGACGTAGAAGTGAAAATGGTGATCGTCCAATGTCGATTGCAGCAAACAAATCGAGTTGCGGGACTAAGTTGACCTGTAGTACCATTAAAATGGTCCAGACCAACCGTAATATCATCTGGATACATCTGTCTGCTTTTCATCCGACTACGACCGAACAGGAAATTTCCGACTTGGTGTGTGAATGCCTTCATCTGACCATCGACCATAAACCGAAGGTGGTAAAACTTGTTCCAAAAGGGAAAGATTTGTCCACGTTGAATTTTGTCTCATTCAAAGTGGGTGTAGACAAAAATTCGGAGAAGGAAGCATTGTCCTGCGATTCTTGGCCGGAAAACGTTTTCTTCCGGCCCTTCGAGGATGATAAAGCAAAAAACGTGACCCGCATCGTGAAGTCCTCGACGGTGGAACCACAAAATCAACCAGCTCCTCTTGTGAACGTCTCAGCTACGGATCAACCTTGCCCGATGCTCAGCTAATGTCACATGTTTCAACACCGGGATGCACGCGACAAGGCTCTTTGGAAGCCCCCTCTGCCCTCGTCTCAGTTGTACCACTTTCAAAAACCGATCGTCAGCTCTGTTCCCAGTGTTCCCGCCACCAGAGTCATCCCGGTATTGAGTTCGGGGTTCCAGAGGGGGTCTTCCAGCCTGTTATCTCAGGCAAGTACGCGTGTTATTCCAGCTTTTCGCTTCCTGAATATCTTCCAATTTCCAGCTTGTACGAAGAGTTACCCGATTTAGAGACGAATCAGTGCACATCACATCCGAGACGCATCGTGGAAAGCACTTTGGAAGCCCCCGGTTCCTCTGACCCAGTCGCGCCAATTCCAGCCACCGTTCAGCATAGTCGTCTCGGCCCTGAGGCCAGATGCACACCGGGGGTCTTCCAACCTGCTTTAGCAGACAAGTGCATTCACGATTTAGCTTCTCCTTTGCCTGATATTGCCTCGCATTCTAGTTATGTCATCGGTACTTCGGCTGCCACACACGAGATCGTCATTTACTACCAGAATGTCGGTGGTATTAACAGCGATGTCGACGATTTCCGCATAGCTACTTCGGACCAGTGCTACGACATCATCGTTTTCACGGAGACCTGGCTGGATTCACGCACACTCTCTTCTCAGGTATTCGGCAAAGATTACGAGGTATTTAGATGTGACAGGAATGCCGATAATAGCCATAAAGCAAAAGGTGGGGGGCGTACTAGTGGCTATAAGTACAAAATTTAAAGCAAAGGCTCATGAAAACCCTTCTTGGATTCGTTTGGAACAAGTTTGGACGTCGATCAAATTGGGCGATCGTACATTATTCCTTTGCGGACTGTACATTCCACCCGACCGCATACGCGAGCGTGACCTAATTGCAACACATTGCCAATCGGTTTTCGCAATTTTGGAAAATGCCAAAGCAACCGACGAAGTTATGGTGATAGGCGATTTTAATCTGCCTGGGATTTCATGGAAATTAACTGACAGTGGGTTTCTATTTCCCGATGCCAATCATTCTGTCATGCATTCCAATGCTTCGTTCCTTCTGGACAATTACAGCTCAGCCACTCTCTCCCAAATCAATCATGTCACCAACCAGAACACACGCAGCTTGGACCTCTGTTTCGTGAGCGCCCAAGACACCGCTCCACTCTTATGCGAAGCTCCCTCTCCTCTAGTGAAACTAACTTTTCATCATCCGCCTTTACTGGTCACGTTACGCTCAAAGCTGGAACATGACTTCGAAATCTCACCTGCCACAGTTTCCTACGATTTTGTTCGTGCCAATCATCGTAATATCGCCGAGTTACTCTCGCTTTTCGATTGGGATAACATTTTGGATACAGTCAATGTCGAGTCAGCCGCTCAAACATTTTCCAACGTTCTGGCATATGTCATAGACAGACACGTTCCAAAGAAAATCCATCGTCATACGTCTCGTCCACTTTGGCAAACGAGCGAACTTCGCCGCTTGAAATCTAGCAAGAGAGCTGCCCTCAGAAAATTCACAAAGCACCGGACACTAATTCTAAGTCGTCACTATGTAAGAAAGAATCACGAATACAAACGAGTCGCGAAACGTTGCTTTCTTCAATATCGGCGTGGAATACAGAGAAAGCTCAAGTCACGTCCTAAACAATTCTGGAAATTTGTAAACGAACAACGCCACGAAGTAGGCCTTCCGTCGTCTATGTCGCTCCACGGCAACAAGGCTTCCACCCCGCAGGGTATTTGCCAGCTATTTTCCGAGAAATTTTCTAGCGTTTTCACCGAGGAGACATTGAGCGATGACCACATTAGACTTGCGGCCAGCTATGTTCCCCTTGCCGGTCAAACCTTGGGCCAAGTCGACATCGATGCAGAGATGATAATCAAGGCCTGCTCAAAGCTCAAATTATCTCACAATCCCGGGCCGGATGGAATTTCTTCGTCCTTTCTCAAACTGCACTTGGATAGTTTGTTGCCCCCGCTGCTGCACGTTTTTCGACTATCTGCGACTGTCGGTATTTTTCCTCGCTGTTGGAAATTTGCGCACATGTTTCCAGTACACAAAAAGGGTAGCAAACGGGACGCTGGCAATTATCGCGGCATAACTTCGCTTGGCGCTGTTGCTAAACTGTTTGAGCTTGTAATTATGGAGCCGTTGCTCGCTCACTGCAAACCGTATATCAGTACCGACCAGCACGGATTCATGGCTGGTCGCTCCACTGCTACTAACCTGCTGTGCCTTACTTCCTACGTTACTGACAGTATGGCGAAACGCGCCCAAACGGATGTCATTTACACCGACTTGTCTGCAGCCTTCGATAAATTGAACCATCGCATAGCAATTGCCAAACTGGACAGGCTTGGGATCAACGGATGCCTGCTGCAATGGTTTCAATCGTACCTCACTGACCGTCATCTGGCTGTAGTCATAGGAGATTGTCAGTCTCACATGTTCAAAGCCACGTCTGGTATACCGCAGGGTAGTCACTTGGGACCGTTGATTTTTTTGATCTACTTCAACGACGTAAATTTGGCTTTCGAAGGACCACGACTATCATACGCAGATGACCTAAAACTCTATCTTCGAGTGCACTCACTCGACGACTGTCGCTTTCTTCAACGTCAGCTAAATGCTTTTGCCGACTGGTGCACTTTGAATCGTATGGATGTCAACCCGGCCAAATGCACGGTTATCTCGTTTTCGCACAAGAAACAGACTATTTTATTCAAGTATGTCTTGTTGGGCACCGAAATTGAGCGCGTCAGTCAAGTCAAGGACTTAGGAGTAATTCTGGACACCCAACTCACCTTCAAGCAGCATATCTCGTACGCTGTCGGCAAAGCCTCCTGCGCTCTGGGGTTCATCTTTCGGATTGCTAAAGACTTCACGGACATCTACTGCCTCAAATCGTTGTACTGCTCCTTGTGTCGTTCTATATTAGAGTATTGCTCGGTTGTGTGGACTCCTCATTACAACAACGGTGTCGTTAGAGTAGAGGCTGTTCAACGACGGTTTTTGAGATTTGCGCTACGTAAACTACCGTGGACGGATCCCTATCGTTTGCCAAGCTACGAAAGCCGTTGCCGTCTAATTAACCTGGAGTCCCTGTTAGCCCGTAGAGATACAGCCAGGGCTTTGTTCATCGCAGACATCTTGCAAGACCGCATCGACTGTCCTGATCTTCTGGAGCAAATCAATATCAACGTGCTGCCCCGAGCCCTGAGGAATAGTTCGATGCTGCGGTTACCTCCACAACGAACCAATTACAGTATGTTTGGCACAATTGGCGGTTTACAAAGACTTTTCCGCCTTGTTTGATTTTAACGTGACTCGCCAGATGCTTCGTCGTAAGTTTAGTCATTTTTTTAAAGACCTGTCTAATTCGCATCGATAGTGTAATTTTTAGTTTGTTTTATGTCATGACCATTAATGTACCGTTCTAGTTTAGCCTTAAGTAACATCATTGGGATTTATACAAAATCTGTTGATGAATAGAAATAAATTAAATATAACATATGTGTTATGATATGTATAAATAAAATGGTACCATTATTACTATATACCAACGGTTCTTGGGGGACCCCGGGGGTTTTTCCCCTGTATAAACCCCCTCTTTTTTTTTTTTTTATAATATTTTTTAAAGAAAAAAAAAATAAGTATTGTTGTATTTTTTTGTTTTTTTTTTTTTTTTATATTATTAATTTACTTTTTTACTTTCTTTTCATTTCTCCCCTCTTTTCTTTTGTTTTATTTTTTTTTCTCTCGAGTAATCGATTCTATTCTATATAAATATGAAAACTTGGCTCTGTAAAGTTGATTCGATTAAGCCTGTACAAATAAATGATTTAATAAAAAAATATCCGTGCCTTTATTTCTGCAAATAAAAAAGTTAGAATTCCGATTTCTCTGAAAACAAGGACCACCCTAGTTTTCATTCATACCAAAAGAAGGGCCTTATTATTAGAAACAACATTGTAGAAGACAACTTTGCTCCAAAACCTCAAACTTAGGCTGAAAACGTATCTTTCCAACTAAATTCGCATTCTGGACTACTGTGCAATGCAACAAAAACACGTTCGAATGCGACTTTCTTGGAGCAATTTCGAAAGGATAAAAAGCGTCGATTTATCACAATGGATGAGATTTGGTTTGAACCAGAAACTTCGGCTCCGAAGCAAGTTCGTGTCCAGAAATCGGCCAATATATTAGCGTCACTTTTTTGGGATGCAAAAGGAATTTTATTGATAGATTATCTCCAAACTGGTAAGACAATCAACTCTGATTATTATTGTGATCTTTTGGACCAGCTGGGTGAAAAAAATTGTGAAAAAAGAACCGGTTTGCAGAAGAAAAAAAAAACATTTTTCATCAAGACAATGTACCTGCTCACACAGCTCAAAAAACCATCGCAAAAATCAGTGAATTGGGGTACGAATTGTTGCAGCATCCACCCTTTTAGCCAGATTTAGCTCCCTCTGACTTCTGGCTGTTCCCACACCTCAAAAAATTCCTTCGTGGAAAGCATTTTTCATCAACCGAAGAGGCTATAGCGTTCGTAGAGGAGTATTTTGCAGGCCTTCCAGAAAGTCACTTCCGTGATGGGACAACAAAGTTGGAATATCGTTGGACCAAGTGTATTGATCTTATGGGAGACTATACTGAGCAACAAAAGTAATTTCCCAAAAAAAATGTATTTTCAATTCCGCTTTCAAAACTTTTTAACTAACCCAGTAGCATAACCTCAAAATTACAAAATCAAGCTGCGTTCACCCGAATGCATCGGACTGTTTGTTGTCCGACCCCTGTGCGGTACACAGTTTGTTCTCCAAACAATATGTACAAACTATATACCTCTCTCATCCAATCTATCATGCTTCCCGAGAAAAACAAATAACAGTAAATTTTAAGTGTTGTTGTGGAAATTCCAACCAACGCTTGGTGTGCCACTAGACCCGAGTGTACTGCTGGTGACATGTCTTGGGTATGAGAAAAGCCCCTTT
Source organism: Aedes koreicus (assembly GCA_024533555.2). NCBI lineage: Eukaryota > Metazoa > Arthropoda > Insecta > Diptera > Culicidae > Aedes > Aedes koreicus. Next base: position 197,711 of record JAHHFK020003685.1, read on the forward strand.
TGCTTTCCGAGCACACAGCTTCAACAGTGAAATAGCAGGTCAGAAGGCTCTACCTGCACCCACCCACACATGCAGCTACTGTGGTGCATATCTGGTCTGAATGCATGGAATGGAATCTAAAGAGCGAGCAGCCTTCTCTACGAGTGTGGGCTTGGGAGTTTTCTTTCCCACCGAGTGAACACGCAAAATGTACACACAGCACAAATGGGTGCCATAGGTGATCAGTCGTCGAAAAATTGTTCGGTTTTCATATCCCGTTTAACCTTTGTGAAGTTGGTCAACTAAACCCACTTGATGTTTGCTTTGATGGATTGTTTACTTTCCACCGATGTCGATTGTTGAACGAGATTAAAGCAAATGCTGCGGTGAATTACTGCCACTAAAGTCGCTCGAAGCGATTAATCACCACCGAATGGATCCTCTTCAAATTCGTGATTAATGATGGTACATTCTCTCTGGCGTGCCGGAACAAATCAGAATCAATAAAATTAATCAGATTGCTAGAACAGCTGCGTTGCACACTACTGTATGATTTACTGGCCGTAGCAAAGCATTGATTTAGAAATCATTCACAGATAATGGATTGCTATTATTGATAGTGGTGTATTTTCGGCTGCTTGCTTTAAGAAGTGGCACGTGTTGCGTCCGTACTCTGAGATCGGTCCCCATCATGGAGAAACCCAATGGATCTTGAAACGAATTCAAATGCCTTTGGGAGGAGAAAACATTCAAATGGAATATGGACACATTTGCGGGTGAAAGTATTTTTAGCAATTATGGAACGAATCTCCCTGGTCTTAACCAACTTCGGATCATGGCGATGGTGGTGATGCGCAGCTCATATGATTACCATCCATCAACACCTCTGTTCTCGATGTGTATGCACTGCACCCGGTGCGCATGTGTTAATGTCTAAACAATTTATCGGGAGCTATAAAGTATGCTTGCCGGTTCGTAGCAGAGCAGATTTTGTTTGATTTTATAGGGAGGCTATTTTTGAAATGGGGTAATATGCTTGGCGTTTAAATGTTTGGATCATGCTTTTGAAATTTCATGAGGCTTCTCAGCAACAATGTTGCAATACGTTGTACGTGCTAATGTACAATTAATCCTCCAACTGATTAAAGGGTGGAACGATTAAAATGTGGTCGACTGTGGCCGTCCCAATCCCAATCGATTTTGGCAGATCTTGTATTGATTGTTATTAATTTATTTGGAACTAGCTGAGCCCGGTGCGAGAGTTGCTACGTTTGCAACTAAATGAATGAAAATTTAACTAAACTGTAGCGTTTATGGTTGTTTTTCGAATTTCTATTGTTTTTTATTTTTGTTTGTGTTTTTAATTTAACCCTCGGATTGATAGTTTCTACCATGGTTTTTCTTTCGGTGTAGAAGCATTCCAAAAATTATCTTCACAGTACGCCGTATCCTGTCAGTTTAAACGTAATTTTACCTTTCATAACCTTAGATTTACTTCTTGTGCATAATATGGCACTGAGAGTAGCTCAAGCATCCCCCTTTCTTGACTAAGAATGGGTTCAAACTTCTATCAGATCATGATTCTTACCCTTTTGTGTTTTAGTTGCCTGAATAATTCTCATGTTTGGGTAAAATTTGTGTTTTATTTATATGAGAACCCCCCCTTCCAGGGAGAAGAGCGGTCTCGAATCACCATAGAATTAAATTCTGCCTCCAAAAACCCCCACAAGCCAAATTTGGATCCATTTGCTTGATTAGTTCTAGAGTTATGCAGAAATTTCTGTATCATTTGTATGGGAGCCCTTTCTTGCAGAGAGGGGAGGGGTTTCAAACCTTCATAAGAATCTTTCCCGGCCCCAAAAACCTCTGCATACAATCCCAATTTTCACGACGATCGGTTTCAGTAGTTTCCGAGTGTGTGTTATTCCTATGTTTGGTTAATTTTTTTGTTTTATTTGTATGAGAGCCATCCCTCCCCTCTTCCAGAGAGAAGAGGGGTCTCGAGCCATCATAGAAACATTTCTTGCCTCCAAAAACCTCCACATGCAAATTCCTTTTGCTTCATTAGTTCTAGAGTTATGCAGAAATTTCTGTTTCATTTGTATGAGAGCCACCCTCTCCTTCCAGAAGTAGGAGGGAACTCGAACCACCATAGAAAAAAATCCTGACCCCCACATGCCAATTTTTTTGTCCATTTGCTTGAATAGTTCTCGAGTTATACAGAAATTTGTGTTTCATTTGTATGGGAGCTCCGCCTTACAGAAGAGGGAGGGGTCTCAAACCATCATTCAAACTTTTCCCGGTCTCAAAAACCCCTGCATATAAATTTTCACGCCGATCGGTTCTGTAGTTTCTGAGCCTGGATAATTCTCATATTTCGTTGAAATTTGTGTTTAATTTGTATGAGAGCCAGCCTTTCCAGAGAGGGGACGGGTCTCAAACCACAACAAAAATATACATTGTCTCCAAAAACCTCCACATGCAAATTTGGTTCCATTTAGCTTGATTGGTTCTCGAGTTAAGCAGAAATTTGTGTCTCATTTGTATGGGACCCCCACTTCCAGAAAGAGGAGGGGCCTCAAACCATCATAAAAACCTTCCCCGGCCTCAAAAACTCCTGCATACAAAGTTTCACGCTGATCGGTTCAGTGGTTTCCGAGTCTGGATAATTCTCATGTTTGGTTAAAATTTGTGTCTGTGGGGTCTCAAACTACCATATAAACATTTCTTACCTCCAAAAACCCCAACATGCCAAATTTATATCCATTAGATTAAATAACTCTCGAGTTATGCAGAAATTTGTGTTTCATTTGTATGGGAGCCACTATAGCACTATATCTATCGATCTACTACATGAGTCTCAAACTATAATAAGAACCTTTTCCGGCCCCAAATACCGCTGCATACAAATTTTCATGCCGATCGGTTCAGTAGTTTTGTAGTCTATAAGGGTCAGACAGACAGACAGACAGTCAGAAATTCATTTTTATATGTATAGATAGAAATAGATTTGTCGCGTCACGTCCACCGTAGGGGTGCTCTTAAACTTGCCGCATTTCTTTTGATCGTGTATTTTAAAAACCTGAACATCTCTCATTGTGTAGTAGTGTGCGTGCAGAATAAGTCCTCTTTTTTGATTTTGACATTTGCTCTTCAGTTACCAAAATGGCATCCAAGCAGAGGGGGAACGTACGAAAATTTTGCATACGCGTCGCGAATATACGAAGTACTCGCACGCTGAGAAATCGTCAAAAATGGCCACATCAACAGTCACTAACTTTATAAATGAGTTTGGAGAACGACTGTGAGCAGTCAAGAAGCCTGGATCGAGGAAACTAATAACCAGAAGCCACAGTGTCGACAAAATGAGTGGCCAACGGCATCAAACGGAACTCCAACCTCTCCGTCTGAGATGTCACAAACAAACTGTGAGTGAAATTTGTCAGAAGCAGATAATTTCCCATCAACATGAGAGGCTCTAGGAGTGGACAGTAATTTATTGCTAGAACTAAGAGAATTGAAGAGAGAGCATCGATAGTTCCAGAGTCATTGCTGCAATTTTGAAAGGAAGAACGGAGCTTAACGTGGCATCTGCATACTTTCCTGGTGATACGGATGATGCACCGCCTCCAGAAGTTGCAGCATTCGTTGCCTATTGCAAAAGCCAAAATGCGATGCAAACGCCCATCACACGATATGGAGCAGCAGTGGAATCAAAAAAAGAGGTGAGCCTTTATTTGAATTCATCTCACAACATAATATTGATATATGTAACAAGGGAAACGCTCCTACTTTCATTAATGCAATAAGGGAAGAAGTGTTAGATCTTGCACTATGTAGTCCAACACTTTCCGATAAAATTGTTAATTGGCACGTATCGGATGAAATTTCTTCGTCTGATCACAGTCAAATTTTATTTGAATTGAAGGTTAATTGTCTACTCAAAGAAACTTATAGGGATCCTCGCAAAACGAATTGGGATCTGCATAGCTCAATCTTAAAGAGTCAACATGATCCTACACGAAACAATATTGATACCATTCCAAAGTGCCAACTGTTTAATAGAAAAAAATAATCAAGCTTACCACGCCAGCTGTCCACCAAAGGAGCACCTTACCAACAGAGATGTTTCCTGGTGGAATGATAGGCTAGGAAAATTACGCAGAAAAGCTCGAAAACTTTTCAATCGAGCAAAAAATACATCAAACTGGTCCCAATATAAAGAGGCTTTAAGTGATTATAATAAAGAAATAAGAAGATCCAAGCGGAAAGATTGGAGGCACATGTGTGAAAACATAGAAAGTGTTCCTGAAACTGCAAGGCTTCAAAAAGTTCTCTAAAAAGACCACTCAAATGGTCTCTGTATGCTTAAAAAGATGGATGGGAACTTTACTGAAAACGCTAATGAATCTCTGGTACTAATGATGCATACTCACTTCCCAGGGTCTCTTCCTACTATTGATCAACAAGATCAAAACTCCATACAAAAAGGCGCAACTACAGCATATGCGGTACAAAATAAACATGGCAATGGCTCTGAAATCCTTAACGAAGTGCCTGTAAATTTAGTAGATACGATTTTTACTTGATCTAAAATTGAATGGGCCATTGATTCATTTAGTCATTTTAAATATTCTGGTCCTGATAGAATTATTCCAGCACATGTCCAAAAATGTAAATCTATAATATTTCCTGACTTAAACAGACTTTTCAAAGCCAGCTTCTTATTGGGATATATCCCAAAAAAGTAGGGGCAAGCCAGAGTAGTATTTATACCGAAGGCAAATAAAAAAGACAAGTCTTCACCAAAGTCATTTAGGCCTATAAGTCTATCATCAATATTGTTGAAATTAATGGAAAAACTTATTGATGAATATGTTAAATCTGAGATACTGACCAATAATCCATTATCAAAAGCACAATTCGCTTATCAGACAGGTAAATCAACTGTAACAGCCCTTCACATTCTAGTTGAAAAAATAGAAAAGTCCTTCACTGCTAAGGAAATTCTATTGGCAGCGTTTCTTGACATCGAAGGTGCTTTTGATAATGCCTCTTTCCACTCGATGATAAGAGCTATGAGAAATCGTGGCTTCAATAAAAAATAATTAATTGGATTGTTGAAATGCTATCCAAAAGAGAAATATCAGCAAATCTTGGAGGCTCAGAGGTGAAAGTAACAGCTGTAAAGCGCTGTCCTCAAGGGGGCGTCTTGTCTCCCTTTATAAGGTATCTTGTTGTTGATGATCTCTTTATAAAACTAAAGTTTAAAGGATTTGAAATAATTGGCTTTGCGGATGGCATTGCCAGTATAGTCCGTGGTAAATACGATACTATCATGGTTGAGAGAATGCAAATAGCATTTTCATATACACTATCGTGGTGCAAAACCGAGGGATTAAACATCAATCCCAAAAAACGACAATTGTACCTTTTACTAAAAACGGAAAATCTCCTTCACTGATCTTAAACTAGGAGGCGTTAAACTGTCTTTATCTTCAGAGGTCAAGTGTTTAGGTGTAACTCTAGATAAGCATCTTTGCTGGAACAGTCATATTGACCAACAAATAGGAAAGGCAACCAAGGCCTTCTGGATCTGTAAAGGAACTTCTGGAAAGAAATGGGGCCTTAAGCCTAATATGATTCACTGGATATATTCAACTATAGTACAGCCCAGAATCACGTATGCCTCGCTTATCTGGTGGTCGAAGACTAAACAGATAAAGGCACAAGAGAAACTGAACAATCTGCAAAGGCTTGCTACTATCTCTATAACTGGGGCAATGCATAGTACTCCTTCAAAAGCACTAGATGCTCTACTCAACATTCTTCCTTTACATCAATTTATACTACAGGATGCAGAAAAAATGCTCTGAGGCTCAAACGGTCCATGAATTTCTTCGATGGAGATCTTATTGGACACTTGAGTATCCTAAAAGAGTTTTCGATAAATCCTTTAGTATTGATAAGTGAAGATTGTATGCTTAGGAGAAACTACTTCAATCATAAATTCACAGTCCATGCAGCTACTCGTGCTGATTGGGATAAAAGAGAACCGGGTTTTCGTCCGGGCTCAACAATCTTCTATACAGATGGTTCAAAGCAAAATAGTTTGGTAGGGGCTGGTATAACTGGTCCTGGGATAAACTTGTATGTGGCAATGGGAAAATATCCCACAGTGTTTCAAGCTGAAATATATGCCATACTGGAATGTGCATCAATCTGTATGAAAAGAAATTATAAAAATGCAAACATATGCATTTGTTCAGATAGCCAAGCAGCTCTGAATTCTTTAAAGTCAAAAACATTCACATACAAACTGGTGTGAGAATGTGCACAATTTTTACAGCAATTGTCCTCTCGCAACATGGTTAACCTCTATAGGGTTCCCGGTCATTGCGGAATTGAAGGAAACGAAAAAGCTGATTAGTTGGCAAAAATAGGGTCATCCATGCAATTCATAGGGCTCGAGCCATTTGTTGGATTATCTTCTTGCGCCTTAAAAATGGAACTAAGGAACTGGGAAAAGGAATAGACTAACTAGAATAGTATCTCCAATGCCCGGCAATCCAAACTGTTTATTAAGCCCAACGCTTCTCATACGCAAAAGTTACTTAAACTTTCAAAACACGACTTGAGCACATACACTGGTTTGATAATAGGATAATAGGATAATAGGACATTGTCCGAATAAATATCACCTGAAAATCATCGGTAAACTTCATGACGATAAATGCCGCACACATACCGACCTGCGCGTTTGTTGCTAGTTTTTCACGGTTTTTGAAGAAAAATTGATTCCTTGGCAGTAACACAACGACACCAGAAACGGAACCGAATTTAAATCATACTTGTCAATCTGGTGCTGGTTACTTCAATTGTTAAGCAGCTCAAACAAGATGATGTTTTTGGTTTATAACGGAGGAACTTGCGTACTCTGTACACCCATGACAAAGTCATAAATGAGTAAATATTACGTTTAAAATGCATATAATGTGTTGGTTATAACGTCGTCGACGTTTTAAAAAATGCGTAACGTAAATATCATCTTGATTAAATGGTTATATGGATTTGTTTCAAAAAAAAAAAAAAAAAAAAAAAAATACAGTTTGGATAGAATCAGTCTTGTTTCCTGACATTGCTTCATTACAATGGGCAAAAGTCATTTTGTTCTAAGAGTAAAAAAAGCACAATTTGACGTATTTGCGTTATTGTCAAAAGTGCTCTGAGAAAAATTATATGGTTGTACCGATAATTAAATCATGATCAAGATGACTATTGCATATGATGGTTACAATTACCATGAAAATGGTCAGAGAAATTTTTTCTTCATCACATTATTGACTATGGTCATGGTTAGAGGGACTACTCTGAAATTATATTAAATGTTGAATCAACTGTTTTGAGTGGTCATTTTGACCATGATTATAGTCGGTTGAAAATCATTATTTTGCCCTAGTCATCCTTATCTCCAATAATGGTAAAACTGACTATCAAACTTTTCTCTATGGGATCAAACAATACTCATTAAAATAGTATATTAGTTAAACAGTGGATACACGGTAGAATGAATTAACCAAATTGAAAGGTAAAATATATTTTGATTGCCTTTTTTATCACCAGATGGTTCTGTAGGCAGCGCAAAACAGCCTTGGTAAAAACACCAGACCGTTCTGCACGAGAACCGAACATGACTGCAAACACAACCCCATGTGGCTATAATTTACCACTTTAGTTTCGTGCTTATGAAGGATGTTCCGATCAAAATTTGGTCAAACAGTCATGTGTGTGAGTCGATCAAAGTTTTTATCAATAAGTCAAATTCTTTTTCTTTTCAGTTAATTCAGAATACATGAGAAATATTCAGCTAAGCTTCCTTTTACCAAATGCGAATTGCCGGGTCTTTCATTTAACACCTGCCATAAGATTTTGTACAGTTTCCTTGTCTACTTTATTCGCCGCAGAACGCCAGTTTGCCTTAAACTGTTTCTCGCTCACAACAGCTTTTTGAGTCTTCTTAAGGTTCCGCTTGACGATGGCCCAATATTGTTCGATTGGGCGGAGCTCTGGCGTGTTGGGAGGGTTCTTGTCCTTGGGCACCACTTGAACGTTGTTGGCAGCATACTACTCCATGGCCTTTTTCCAGTAAGTAATGCCAAATCGGGCCAAAATAGATCGGAACAATTGTGTCGCTTCAGGAAAGGCAGTAGACGTCTTTGTAGGCACTCGCTCAGATAAATTTCCTGGTTGACGGTTCCGGTCGCAATGTAAACGTTGCTCTTCAAGCCACAGGTACAGATGGCCTGCCACACCAGATATTTCTTTGCGAGCTTTGACAGTTTAATGTGCTTGAAAATATCTGCCACCTTTCCTCCTCCAGTTGCCGTATACAATTCCTGTCCAGAAAGCTGTTTAAAGTCTGCCTTGACGTTAGTTTCATCGTCCTGTACCACGCAATCAAACTTCGTCAGCATCGTCGTGTACAACTTTCGCTATCGTGCTTTGGCCGACGTGTTTTGTTTATCGTCACGATTTGGAGTCACCACTTTCTTGTAAGTCGACAGTCAAACTCATATTTTAGCTCTATCAACGGTTGAAGGCGCCAATCCCAGCTTCTATGCGACATCTCGGACGAAGAGGTTGGGGTTCCGCTCGAAACAGCGGGCAACTCTTTTTGTCGTCGCTGTGGCCTCCGGTTTTCCATTTTTCCCAGATCCAGCGTTCCTGGCTGTCGCCAAACGTTCACCGAACACTTTTAATACGATAGTAACAGTTGATTTAGCCCCATTCAACAATTTCGCCATTTTGGCGTGAGAGTAGTTCCGATCTTCGCCATGCACGAGAAAATTTTTGATGCGTTGCTTCTCTTCCTTCGACGACATTTTGATAACTGAAGTGCTAATCTCAAAATCAAAATACAGGCATGATGCTACACGCACACATCTTCAAAATGTGGGGCGTGCAATTTTTTTTAATGCACTATGAAAGGAAATGCGTCAAGTTTAAGTCGACCAAATTTTGATCGAAACATCCTTTAGATGAACCCGGAAAGTAATGGACGCGACTCGAGTGTACAAGCTCGTGTTTTGCTTTTGACAACGTGTTTGATTTTTGATAAAATACCCGAGCCGAGTGGTTACAATCACAAGAAAGCTCTCAACATACACCCAGTATGACACTGGATACCACGCAATGCTCGTCGGATGATTTTAAAAATTTGATAATTTGACATATAGGTTTGTTTTCTTGGCTGTTGGGTGACGGGCGCATAAGTTGATTGAGTGTAACAAGCACGGCACGGGTAGAAATAAAATAAATTAACCACGCGTGTATTCCGCAATCGAACACAATCGGAAACACTCGGCTGTGGTGTTTGCCGAAACATCATACCTTGTGATCAAAAAGTTCCGATAATTTTCAATTTAAAAAGGCCGCCTTTATTTTTTCGGTAAAATCTTTTTAGTGTAAGATGGCAACACTAGTTCTGATATTCTGTCAAAGTGTGAGAGCAAATTATCCATTAGTTTTGTTTTGACAACTGCTTTTGTTAGTCGAAAAATAGACGCTCGGCGATTTTTACCATGGATAAAAAATTGGAACAACGCGTTTGTGTGAAATTTTGTGTTGCAAACGGATTTTCTGCAGCGGAAACGCTCAGAATGTTGCAAAAAGCCTTTGGTGAGGACTCTATGTCACAAAATCGTACATTTGTTTGGCACAAAGACTTTAAAGAAGGCCGTGAAAGCGTGAGTGACATGCCGCGTTCTGGACGACCATCGACCTCAACTACCGATGAAAACATCGCTTCCGTGAAGAATTTAGTTATGGAAAACCGCTCAATTAGCATTCGGGAGATAGCTGCACTCCTTGATATCTCATTTGGATCGACCGAACACATTTTGACGGAAATTCTGGGCATGAAACGCATTGAAGCACGACTTGTTCCAAAAGAGCTGAATTTTTTGCAAAAACAGCATCGAGTTGAGGTGCTAAACAGATGATTGCGAACGCAGATAGCGATCCCACATTCATGGAACGCATCATAACTGGTGATGAAACGTGGGTATATGAATTTGATATGCTCACAAGTCAACAATCGTCCGAATGGCGCGCCGAAGATGAGCCGAAACCAAAAAAATCACGACAAAGTCGCTCCAAAATTAAAGTTTTACTGACCGTTTTCTTTGATTTTCGCGGTGTCGTCCATTCTGAATTCCTTCCAGAAGGTCGAACGGTTAACAAAGAGTATTATTTACAAGTTATGAGACGTTTGCGTGAGGCAATTCGAAAGAAGAGGCCAGAATTGTGGCGCAATAATTCGTGGATTTTACACCACGATAACGCTCCATCACACACCGCGCTCACTATTTGTGAATTTTTGGCCAAGAACTCCACCAATACCATCAAACAAGCACCATATCACCAGACCTTGCCCCGTGCGACTTCTTTCTCTTCCCAAAACTGAAAATTCCGCTCAGAGGTAGGCGTTTTGAATCGATTGATGCGATAAAAAAGAATTCGCTGGAAGAACTGAAAGCCATACATTCATCGGCCTATAAAAAATGTATGGATGATTGGATAAAGCGCTGGCATATGTGTGTTGCCTCTAATGGCGAGTACTTTGAAGGCGATAATAAAGATATCAATTAAAAATTGAAATAAATGCGTTTTTTTTCAAATTACCGGAACTTTTTGATCACAAGGTACACGATGTCCGAAGCCAAAACACGAGCACTGACATTTGTGTTGTACCCACCGCGTTGCGTGTTAGTCTGGAAGCACGAAGTCAAAGTGATGAATTTAATACACGCGCTAGCGTGGTAAAATGTAGCTCAGCGTGCAGTGTAGTGTTTGGACATGGCTAGCGCTACACGGGTCGCCTAACATGTATATGTGGAAGAAGGAAGTGAGTTATATTGTTAATATCGTAAATTTGGTTAAGCCCACGGTGTTTTAGCCTAGGAGAGTAGGTTGAATAAACCAACTTTGCAAAAACATATTTAATATGTGTTTATTTATTCCCTGAGAGTTTCACAGATGTTCGACTAAAAATGATAAAAAAAAAATAGTGCCGTTCCAGTTGAAAACTAGCGACACTGGCGACAATCGATTTTACTTCAGTTCCATGTGTTGTAAGTTTTATAAAAAAAGATTGAAGTTTTGTGGTAAGTAAAATTCAAGCCAAAAAAAAATATATATATATTGTGAATCACTAAATACGCGTCAATCAAGCATTGCACATACGCTTGATTGAAAGTTTCAGTATGTCACTACTGGAGCGGGGCTTATTGTGCACGAAGATAGCTTCGGAATGCTTGCGTTCTTGAAATGGGCTATTGGAGTCGCGGTAGAGCTGTCACCTTCTAATCCCCGGATTTAAGCTTTTTGCAAATGTAAACAGCAAATATGAAACAGTTGCAGGAAGATTCTATCCATAATACCGCTGCCAGACAGTGGGAATTAGATTGTAAACACACACACACACACACACACACAATCTTTGTGTTGTTGGTTGATTGGGGTTCTGTCTTATTTGAACTGGCCGATTTCCCTTAGGTTAATACGAAACGTCGGTTCACTATTCTCATTCTGAACAACTTCACCTTTAATTGTTGAACCACAATGAACGTTGCGTATCCGTTATTTCGAAACACGGAAGCAAATCTTAAAAGAACCTTTGAACTAATAAGAGATAGTAAAAACCTTAGTAATAGAAGATTTGGAATGTCTTTAATAACCCAGCATGTTAGATGTCAAACAAACTAAAGCTATCAAAACTAACCATTCGCTCCCATTCCTAATCCAATAATCAACGGCGAAACTTTTTTTAAGGCAATAACTGCCACCGGGTGATGACAATTTCTTCCCGGAACGCAGTAAGAACTCGAATATTCCAGTCACCAGCTGCTGTCGCTCATTGAGCTACTTTTGCCAATTCGTTTCTTTCTCAGCAAACTTCCTCGTCATATTTTTTTTTCCAGCATTTGACTTCCCCCCCATCTTTAAAGCTGTCATTGTTCCACCATCAACTTTCTCCAACAACTTTGGGCCATAAATCGTCCGTGCCGGGTCATTATAATGTCCACCGAATGTCGCCCCAACGGCGCGTTTGCCTCAAATGGCAATTTTCCACCTTGTTACAGTCAGACAGCTCTTTAATGTTTTAGCAGCATTATACGCGTTTATTTTCCTGAGTCTTATGTTTACGATCCACTTGAGGTCTGGGGATTTGATGGCCTCCCCACGGGATGAGCCGCCCTGGATATCTATTAGTTAACGTTTAAAGATTTCTTTTCGTTAGCATGCTTCCCTTCCATCCTGCAACCCGCTTGTTTAAAGTTTTGATCTTTCGTGGAAGGCAAAATTCCGGCCTAATTTGCATACATCTTCAATTCTGGACCACTTGGCTTACCTTATCGCGGAGGGATTTGGCGCCGCCATTCTCTGTTTCTCTGGTTTGCTCTGAAAAGTGAAAAAAAAAAAGAAAACAAATGATAGAATACACAACTAATGGATTGATCTGGAAAGCTTCGTCCACCGAGGGAAATAAAACAGTCGAGTCGAGCGGTCTAGGGAAACAAAGTGGCACAAAGTTGTGCCAACGTTATGCGGACTTTCCTTTTCAATACCGATTTCCATCCAAAACGAAGACAGCAATAAAAATGAAGTCCATTCTTGGAAAGTGTCTCAAAGTTGAGGCGATTGATGTTCCCTCGCCCCAACAACAACAAGTCAGCCGATGAAAGCGTCGCGGCATGATAAAGTCCTTCATCAAATATGGCAGTCGTTTTGTCAATTTGTTTGTGACTTATTTTCTGCCTTCGGGACATTCTGTCTTTCTGTGTGCTGTTTAGTGTTTCGATTCGGTGACACGAATCTTCTTGTCTTGCCTGTTGCGAATCAAACGAATGTTTGGTCAGTTGGAATTGAGCTGGCGATTGATGCCCCAGGGGATTGGCTGAATTGTTTCCATGTTATCTGGGAGTGCTTCGGAGGGGACAAGTTTGCTTTATGGTGAGTTAAGATTAAATGTTTGGGGTCTGGGGGTAATATGCTGCTGTGGATTAATGGCTTTTCGCGGAATACTTGTTTAGCTGATTAGAAGACATAGCACAAATTTGACGAAAACGCTCATTTCAGACGCACCCTTAATAAACAAGAAAATAAAGGGTGTATGCTTAGACTCAAACGGTTGAAAACTTTCAAGCCTGGTGACTTAGTCGGTCACCTCGGTATTTGAATGGAGACTGGATGAAACCTGTGGAAAACCATGACATTCCTTCAAACCCATGTGAGATGTCACGTATAGATTGGGAAGTCGGAGGTCCCACTGTTCGTCATGGTTCCATAAAATTCTTCACAGATGGCTCAAAAATTGGAACGAAAACGCACTGAAAATTAATTTTAGTTTATATTACAAAATCAAAGGTAGCACTTACGAATCCATTCGTTGTTTTCTGCAACGAAACTGATTTGTACGTTCTATGAAGCTTCCTTCGTAATTAATGCCACACGCGCTACTGTCAAAAGCACGAAACATTTGTTGAAACAGAAAGAACATTCGTTCATTGCACAAAAATAATACAAAGAGCTACGAATATTTTACTACAAATTAAAAAGAAAAGTCTCTCTGGTGGGTGCAAGAATGACGGACAGATCTCCTTTATTGACTCGAGATGAAATTGAAAAAAAAAACGTAACCGCGAGGAGTTCTCCTGCGTTTTTTTTTTAATGTTTCAGGCATGGGATTTGATCCCAATTTTTTTAAAGAGCTGTTGTTGACTCACTAGACCATGGTGACACATTAGAAGATCCTTGATTAATGAGTATAAAGTTATAACTCACGGCAGCGCTTTAATTTTGTTGTTGAGATAAATAAATTATTCCCACCCATCCCAGCAGCAACACCAACAGAGAAGCAGCGATTGGCTGGTCTTCACGAAATCCATTTACTGCATTCTACAAAAAGGTGTTATGGTAGCATTTCATCAGATAAAAAGCAATATGAATGTTTCATACAAAACACGAGACATTTGTTCTATGTACAAAATCCATGTTTACGAAACGAATGAAAACTTTTTTACGAAAATAAATTTTCAGTGCGGACGCAGGAATCTTCGACCCTGGGGTAGAAATCTCAGTGGCGATGGGAAACTACCCAACGGTCTTCCAGGTGGAGATTTTTGTTACAATAAAATGTGTCAAAGTTTGTCTGAAGAGGAAATAAAGACATGCTAATATTTGTATTTTTACAGAGAGCCAAGCGGCACTCGAAGCGTTGAGTAATTATAAATGTACATCCAAACTTGTCTGGGAATGCATTCTTTCACTGCGAAAGGTGTGCCATGAGAACTCCGTAAATTTACTCTGGGTTCCGGGACACTGTGTCATTGAAGGTAATGATAGGGTAGACGAGCTTGCCAAACAAGGGTCAAATGTACAGTTTATTGGCCCAGAACCATTCTGCGGTATATCATACTGTGCCATAAAAATGGAATTGAAATCTTGGGAAGAAAAAAGAGTGATGGCCTGGTTGGTTATCACAAAGTGTGTTCAATCGAAAAGGTTTATAATTCCAAATGTTACAATCAGTAGAAAGCTTTTGAGGCCAAAAAAAGAGTTTTTTTGTACTAACATAGGCGTAGCCAGAGGGGGGCAGGGTGGGGCCGTTGCCCCCCCCCCCTAACTTTTGATTTTATTTTTTGAATTTTAATGTTTGTTTCAATTTTTGAACATTTATTTTTAATGTTTGTGAGATTGTCCCTTTACCTCAATGAAAAAGCGCGAAGTTGCCTCGATTTTGTAATAAGTGGTAGCAAAAAAGCGCAAAAAGTGGACATCCATGAGATTTTTTTAAAATAGTAAAACCCAACCTAGCTAACCTAGCGTATTCTAAAAAATATCTCTAGCGTGTAATGTTAACTATGATTCAAGCATTGATTGGTTTTTTTTTCTCGCTAGCTGAAAGTGGAGAAATGCTATTCCCAGTTAAATTTTCAGTTCTTGGCAATCAAAAAACTTAATATTTTAACCAATGTTATAACTTTCGGAAGCCAAATAACACTAGATTGAGAAATATAATTCATAATTCATAGTTAGAAAGTGTATCAACGGAAAATGTATATTTGAACTATTCATGATATGGGCCGCCAAACCGATCAATATTACCCACCTGATCAATAATATCCCGTTTTACGGCACTGTAGTTTCGTATTATTGAGAATATATGTTAATCATATCTTACAGTTTGATTCAGTATTTTGAAATATTGTTTCTATATCCAAGAGATATTAATGGAGCACATGCTACGATATAATCCAGGTGAGACGAGACGAATCGTATCCGATTTTCAGACCAGTAATTTGATAAGCGTGTGAGAAAGCAAGACAGCATGCTGATCAGTGCGAGGAGTTGCAGTGGTATTATCCTATTCAAAGATTTCATCCCTTTCTATGAGCATGAGCAAGATAATGAGCACGATTGACCGCCCAAGGTTGCTACTCCGTTGCTGCCAGATCAGCTGTTAGTACACAGAGGATCAACAGACGATGGTTGAGACTAGCATACATCCTCAATGTATAAAAACTGGTGATCCCAAACTAAGGCAATACTGGCGCCTGCTTCACCCGAATGCAGGTCAAATAAGGAAAGGGTAGGAATGTGTCGACGTGATACTCGTTTTATTGGAAGCCGAGACCGCCTCTGCACTTTCACGAGAAATCACTGGGATGTTGGATAACAAGATTGGGTGGCAGCAGGTTTTAAATATTACTTCTGATTTCTGATTTGAACCTATTTATACCAACAGTAAGGATGCTATTGGGGCCACTCACAAAGTGTGATGGTGGTTTTTCATTGGAAAAACAAAAAGATTCTCTTTAATGCTGGAAATCCGATTTGAACCGATTTAAACCAACAGTAAGGATGGTATTGGAGCCATTCACAAAAAGGTATAGTGGTTTACTTTCTCAAAGTGACACGGCGAGTATGGCAAACCAACATTATGGATGACAATTAATTGTGATCTTCACCACCGGCCCACCAGCCCGGCGAACCACCACATCTCACCAGGAAGCATTTTTGTATTTTTTTCTATGCTCACTCGATCACTCGCATCGCTTAATTATAGATATGCCATGCTCAATAGCAAAATAGTGCGTAATTAAGCATCGACACAACCTTTCACAGCCGATGCTCGAGGCATACTCTTTTTCGTAAAATTTCAATTTTTACAACTGTATCAATCAAGTAGAAGCTTCTTAAGAACAATCTATGCAAATCCATTTAAAATTGCGATTGAGGGATTTGGTAAAAATAAGAGTGCGTAGATGCATTTCGTGCCTTTTGGCAACTTTATGCTTCTATTGATGTCCAGGCTCATCGGTTCAGCACCAACCGGGGGAGACTGGTTCCTATACCCAATGATTTCATTATCTCCAATCCGATCAACCAATCGCAATGTTTTGTGATATAGTGGGCGGAATATTATAATTTGAGATAACTCAATTCAGACGTCTTCCAAATTTGGCAGATCGACAGGCAATCGGTGGATAACCACCTGGTACCTCATAGCAAGATGCTTAGGGGCGGACCGGAAGATTCGAGAGCTACCCCACCTTCAAAGATTTTATCCGTTTTTATGGGAGAAAACTCGCTGAATTTATGTGCGATGGTTCGGCACGTGTTCATAAATAGAAGAATGTTTGTAACAAAACGGATCACCGGATAGGATACATACATAAGCACTCGGTTATCACATTGTCACTGTATGATAATGGCATAAAACAATACTAAGTTGAATAGGTTCATTGGTAGGAAATTTATCAATCAAATGCATACCACAACAAGTCAAGAACACTCGCATGAACCAAGAAGAAAGCTACTATTAATGTCGATGTTCATTACTTCTCATTCTAAATTGATTTCGAAAAAGTGCACTGCTGGTGAATTGAGTGCACATTGTGTGAATTGCGCAATGATTTTTGTAAATTATTAGCAGTTCTTTGATTTATTGTTATCTAGTAGTACCATAAATGTAATAAAACGAAACAAACGAACAAAACTAAATAAATGCTGCTGCAATAAGCACGAAGAGAAAACTATGCAAAATGGTGGTTTTTCTCGAATTTGAACAATAATTTTAATATAATTCAATAATACACCGATTTTGTTTTATACTACTCAGATACACTCCACTTGATACGACGACACTATACCATGATTGCTACATACACCACGTCTCGACAGATCATGTTTCACTAGGATCATATCAGATAAATCGGTTGAAATTTCAAAACGCAGATGCACCAGTGTATCTGAACTAATTTAAAAATATTGAGGAGTAGCAGATAGAACGCATATGAATTCCTTTTCGTCATTGATGAATAAAACTTCCTAGATTATTTCTTATTACTCGTGTATTAAGAATGCAAGTAGCAAAAATTTATCACAAACAGCTTGCTTACAATTGCAACTTACGTCGGTTTGTAAAGTTATGCTTGATTTTCCTGTTTGGATAAAATAGAGAAAATAATTAAACTGAAGGTAAGTTAAGAGGACACAAACCATAAGCTATAAACCACCAAAACTCAAAATGTATGTTTGTAAAAAGATAACCAATTATTATTTGAACAACCATTAAAAAAAATTCTATTGAGACGGTGAGTAAAAAAACAGTGTTTTTGCGGTGCTGCCTTGTCAATATATGCTCTGAAAATTTATTTTCGTGAATTAGCTTTCCCTCGTTTCATAAACATGGATTTTGTACAAAGAATAGATGTCTCATAAATTTTATGATACATTTTTAATGCTTGTCATCTGGTGAAATGCTATCATTACACCTTTTTTGTACAATGCGCGAAATGAATTTCGTGAAGACCAACCAATTGCTGCTTCTCTTCAATCGTACTTATACATTTTGGTTTTGCTGCTTGGGTGGGCTGGAATCATTGATTTATCCCAAAATAAAAATTAAAGCGCTATCGAGAGTTATAAGTTCATAATCATTAATCAAGTAACAACTAACGAGTCACCACTTAGTGAGATCAACCACGGATTCAATAACAAGTCTTCCCAAATATACAGGTACGAACCTCATGTCAGATATATTTAAAAAAAATCAGAAGAACTACCCGTGGTTTGCGTTTTTTTTTTCAATTACTTACTGAGTCGATATAAAAGTTCGGTCAGTCAATCATGCAACCACCTGAGAGACGTTTCTTTTTTATTGATAACAAAATATTCGTAGCATTTTGTATTGTTTTCGTAAAATAAACTAGTGTTTTTTCTGTGTCAACTAATGCTTCGTGCTTTTAACAGTTATGTAACAGAATTGTGGCATTGAATACGAAGGTAGTTTCTTGAAAAGTACAAATCAATTTCGTTGCAGAAAATAACGAATAGATTTGTTAGCCCTACATTCGATTTCGTAATAAAAACGAAATTTAATTTTCAGTGTGGGTGAGCGGGTTGCGCGAAAAAGAAACATTTTCAGTAAAAACTGTTAACAAACTCTATGGTTGTCGTATACAAAAATCCAACATGACTGTTAAATGAATATTTCGACACATTAAGTACCCGTTAGATTTCAGCATGGTTCCTATTTAATGGGGTTCGATTTTGAAACACGGGGAAAATCGAGGGTTTTTAAAATCTTTTTTTTTTAATTACAGATCAAGTCTAGAATAGTTTAATCTTGTTGCCAAAATCGAACGGGTATTGTAAAATACTTTGGGTGAGAGTAGAAAAGTTAATCCACCCGTCGTTCAGGTGGATTGTCACAAACTGAGGGCTCGATTCCCGCTCCAGCCGATGGAACTCGATAATGTCCCTACTATATGGGTCCACCGGGCGTTGTGTTGTCCGTTGTATAATGTTAAGTGTTCAGTCTGTGCAGCAACTAGTTGAAGACGCTGTAATTCTCTCTCTCTTTCTCTCTCTCTCTCTCTCTCTCTCTCTCTCTCTCTCTCTCTCTCTCTCTCTCTCTCTCTCTAATAATCGGCATTGCCGAGGTAAATGGAGCGTGACGCTGGGTGTGGATGGAAAGGGGGCGGGGGGTTTGATGGGGAGGAGTAGTAAAGAGAGGATATAAGAAGGGAGGGGGAATCGAAGAATGAAGAGGAGGAGTCGACGAATTGAGGATGGACCCGGGGGGGGTGTAAAAAGAGGGGGGTTAAGGAGGTTTTTGGAATCTCTCTACCTTTCATGATTTTTCTTAAATATGACATTGAAAAACTTCAGAAGGCCATTTGATACATTGGCCACTCTTGGAACCACCGGAACGTCCCCGGGGAAACCTGTAGTAGAAGTCATTTACGATTTTACTCCAAAACATGCCGTTCGGCTGCTCTATCTTCATGATTTTTCATAATTATGATTTTGATAGACTTGAGAAAGCCATTGGCTACATTAACCACTCCCGGAACATTTTTGGGGGAACCTGTAGTAAGGATCATTTACGATTTTACCACAAAATATGGACGATAAGATTCACTGGCCAGCCTGATCCTGATTCCTGGTACCTCTGAGAATCAATTGATTTAGCTTTGGTTCGGATAAGCAAGTAATAATTCGATTGAGTATAGGGAAGAGTGGATTTTATTAGTAGCGAGTCCTCCATCCGCTTCCAGGATGGCTTCAATCCACCTGGGGATGGAGCTGTAGAGGGTTTGAATGACGTCCAGTGGTATTTTATACCACTCGTCGATCAAAGTTTTCTCCAATTCCTTCAAAGACAAAGGGGGTGGGAAAACATTCCGAACCCTTGCTTCTAATGACCACAATGGTTCAATGATGTTAATGGCCGGTGACTGCCCAGGCCACTCAAGGTGATCGAAATCACTTGCGTGGTCCTCATACCACTTTTTAATGGATTTCGCTGTATGGATTGGAGCGTTGTCATCCTGGAAGACGCCGTTTCCCTCTGGGAATGTGGATCGCATCATGGGAAGCACCTAGTCTAAATTTAAAAATGATAATTCTTTGTAGTGTACGTCACCAACAGCTGAAATACCTGCTCATCCAATATGGTCCTGTAGTGCTCAGCCTTCATTTTGCCTTTTACGGCGACAATTGGACCAACTCCATGCCAGGAAATGGCGCCCCAGACCATAACCGATCCCCCCCCAGTTTTTAAAGGGGGAAACAAGCAATCTTTGTCGTCCCCCTCCCCCAAAAAACACCCACACCCCCGCCGGGGGGGGGGGGGGGGAGGGAGAAAAAAGATTGATTTGAATAAAAGAGCAAAAAATTTTAAAAAAGGGAGAGGAAAGAAGGGTGGGGGCGGAAAAAAAGTGTGGGGGAATAGATGAAGAAAAACGGTCGGGCCGGGGGGGCGAAAGAAAAAAGGGGGGGGGCGCGCATTCCACGGTGTGTTGTATCATAAAACAATTCGAGGAGCGGGTGGGTGTGGAGGGGGAGAAAAAAGAGCAAAAAAAACAGGGCAGGAAAAAAAAACAAACACGCAGGGGGGGGGGGGGCAAAAAAAAAAAAAAGAAGCGGCGGGGGGGATGTGGCTAAAGAGTTTCATATGAGCAAAACTTTCGTGTAGAATACGTTTAAGGTTCAGAAGTCTCCAAACCGTGATGAGAAACAAAATACGGTCGCAAAAAGCCGTGCCCGAAAGTTGTACGACCAGAAGTTAACGAAACTACACTGCTGCGTTATGGATGACAGACATATGTGGAGGCGGACTTCAACCAGATTCCAGGAAACCTGTAAGTGACTGCCAAGGATAAGTGTGATGTTCCCGAGAACCTCCGGACACAGAAGATGTCGAAGTTCGCCAAGAAGTTCTTAATTTGGCAAACGATTTGTACTTGCGGAAAGCGGAGTACCCCTTTCGTTACCGTAAGCACCAAAAGCGGCAGCAAGTCTCCAAAAGCGGCTTCTTCCTCTCCTGAAGGCTCACGACGGTTCGACGATCTTCTGGCCGTATTTGGCATCTTGCCACTACACGAAGGACGTGCTAGAGTGGTCGATTTCATGCCGAAAGATCTGAACTCCACAAACACCCCGGAACTGCGCCCTATAGAAAAGTACTGGGCCATTATGAAGGAGCACCTTCTTAAACGACCTAAAGTGGTGAAGAATGTAAACGAAATGAAGCATGAGTTAATATGCAAAAAACCTTAAGGCTGGTTTTAAGGCTAAGGTTCGCGCATTCGTATATAAAAGTGGAGTAAATTAAATCAATGATGCCAAAACTAACTTTAATTGGTCAGAATCAGATAATTTCCCATCAACATGAGAGGCTCTAGGAGTGGACAATGTTGGGTCCTCCAACACTCCAAGTCATGTTGATGGAAAATTATCTGCTTCTGACAAATCTCATCATTAGATTTTGTTACTCCGCGCATATGGAGAATACAACAAAACAACAATCAAAGTAACTTTAATTATTTCTTTTTACTCCCTGAAAATTTGGTGATAAGCGGATAGAAACTCGAATTTTGAGAATGAATTTTATGTGTGTGGATTTTAAATGGTACACTCTTTAAGTAAAGGTTTCAGTAAGAAATGTAAAACGAATCAGAACGATAACCAAGCTTAAAGTACCCAACATCATGTTTATATGTACGCTTTCTTTGAATACGTTATCTCTTCAAATCTTAGGTGATATATGGACAAATAAAGACTGACCATTTTATAATGTGGACACTTGCTTGTTATTGGATGAAGGTTTAAACTTTATGTAAAATTGTGAATTTTATATCAGCGTGTTACTACATTTTTTTGGCAACACACCTGATAACTTTCAAAATGAATACAAATTACAAAAACTGAGTTGCATAAAATTTAACACCAGTACATTTTCAGGCCCCCAATTTTATAATGCTGTGCAGAGCAATGACGTACGATACATTCGAACTGAAAAGTTTGCAAAGAAGGTTTTGGCATGGGAGGAGATTGGCTCTTGTGGCATGAAAAGTTCTTTGTATTTCCCAACGGTTGGAATAAACGAGGAGGATCACAGAAAAGAGTGCATAAAAATCGACTTGGTATAAACCGAAAGTCATATTTGATTCCCATTGTTTTGGCCGGATCTAGTATTTGCTCACTATGCTGATGCTCCTTTGAAACTCCTCAAAAGTGAAAAAAATCAGTTTGGTCGAAAAAGGGTAAAACCCAAAAAATTGCCCTGAACTACGACCCATTAAAAGATACTGGGCAAGCATCAAATGGTATCTTTAGAAGGACGGATGAGAAGCTAGTTCTGTTGACAAATCAAGAAAATATGCGGCTATGCGAAAAGATACGGTGAAATTTATGCAAAACCTCATGGGAGACATCAGGAGTAAGGTTCGAGAATTCTACAGAAAAGGAAAGAATCTTCAAATTTACTTGTTTCTGATGTTTTCTGGTGTGGAATTCCTGGTGTTCTGAAGTCCCCATTTCCAAGGCCTGGAGGTACAATGTGGAGTCTGTGAGGATCGTCAGCTTGTTATTCATATTAGGGGTCGCCATTGCTCTCTGGATGGCATCCCGAGCAAAGGATTTTACCAAATTGATAACAAGTTCGAATACCAGGTTATCATTTTTGATCACTGAATATGTTATCATTGAGGCTGAATAAACAATTGAAATAACAGAATGAATAACAAAAAAACACTCGTTGAATATCATAATAATAACTTATTATGTTATCACTGCGAACAACTTGATAACAAATCCTGTATTGTAAGCATGTGTAAGCATGCAATTTGTTGAAATAGTTTCAAGTTATATTATCAATTTGAAATCAAATTCTCATGCTAATAACTGAAAAAAATATGTTGATTAAAAGCAAAATTTCTCGTTCAAATGTGCTAGAAATATTTATAGTTTTACAATTCAACTTATAACGTTCATAAAAAATAGTGTGTTCAAAATGATAACATATGATAACCAAATTTGCCAATGGTGGTAACTAAATTTGTTATGCGATAACACCGGAAATCAAAACGATAACTGGAATAACAGAACTTGTTACTTATATGATATCAGCTTGTTATTTTCCTTTACTAGGGATACGCCTCTGCGAAAAAAAAAACACTGCATTCATTCTGTACGCTGCACATTCGGTACGTTGTACATTTGGTACGCTGTACAGTCCGTTGCCGCGCACTACAGCTCAGTGTTGTCGCCTTCCAGAATCGTCCGTGTATATTATTGTTGCTCACTAAAACCGAGTCGCGAACCCAAGCAACACAAAACTGCCATAATTAGTTACAACAACTTGAGTGTGACTTAATTAAGTAGCATAGGAGTTACATCAACTGCATTGCAACAAATGTAGTTACTGAACTACCGGGCGGACACGAGCTCGAACGCTTCTCTTTACGACCTGAACGATCGGCGGTTCACGTGTATGCCAGAGACGACCGGTTTGTCTTGAAAGTTGACCAACTATGGGACTTTCTCTGCTAGCAACTCTAATGGCAATGAAGCCGCTTCAGCCATAACGGAGTCAATAGGACTGGTGACCTCATTTAGCACCCGGTAGAAGTAGGTGCTGTACGTTTCCTTCTTCCGAACGCTTCCGCCGGCGGACTGCTTCTTCTTCTTGCGATTATATTGAGCAATGGCCTTCTGGGCATTGCCAACCTTCTTCGACGCTGCTGCTGCTGTTACCTTCCCACTGATGAAGCTGCTTGGTTTTGGGCTTTTGGAAGCCATCGTACCGCTATAAACGTTGTGACACGCACAAAAAACGAACTTAGATTTCCGGCAGAACCTAGAATAATGACGATGTAAGACTCGCTTTTTTTTTTTTTTTTTTTCTCATTCGACGACAATGCACAGTCGATGAAAATACAAACTGGTTAGTCTATGACTCTGTCGTTCGTGTTGGGAAACAACCGTTCAGATGTACGTGATTAGTTGATTCTTGCATTGACAGCGCTGCACATGGATTTATGTTTGTAAAAGTAAAATGTTTAACATCAATAGTTTTCAATCTTGTAATTGACGCGTAGTGATATTCTGATATTCTCTCCGGATTATCAACCGTGGCCAATAGAGTTATAGCCCAAGTAGCATTTCCAAAACCATCCAGCTTTATCAAGTTTTATTAAAGTTATATGAAAACCACTCGAAATAAATGTGGTTTTATTATGGCAACAACAGGTTTCATATTTTAGTCAGGTTTATGCGAACCTACATAGCTTGTAAACAACAATCTTAAAACCTTGTTTCCTCATATTCCTTTAACTCCGATCAAAGGGTTTATATTGACTTTATGAACTCGCAAAATGCTGGTTTGAAATGCTATTTTAGGATTCATTCATATTATCTTATTATGGTCAGTTGAAATAGCATTCTAAAATCATGTTGACTCCAGTAAATTCATTGAACGGCAAATTGGTTTTATAGTAGTAATTGCGAAGATAAATTGGCTTTTTGGCAAAACTGTGATTTTTTCCAATTGCCATATTGAATTATAAGAAATAGTTGATGTGTGGAAAAATAAATTGCACCAAATTATAAATGTAATGCAAAGCAACTGTAGATCGGAGCATTTTTTTGATAACCTCATTGAATTCCATCAATAGGGGGTTTTAATTAAAAATAAGGATTTTTTTTTCATTTTTATCAATGACAGGCGTTCTTACTAGCACAAAAATATTTGTTTCAGATCTCAATTATTTTTTCTCGATTTTTAAACCAAGAAAATCTTATAAATTTTATTTTTACAAACTGGCATGAAGATCACAATGTGACATTTATGCAAAGTGACAGCAAGCTGGCCTATCGGAATATGCAACGCCTTTTTGACGTTTTTGATGTATAAAATCAACGGTTGGTTCGTTAGTTTAGGTAGTCTGTTTTTCTTTTAGCGTGTTTCATAGTGTAACAGAATTCTCTTGTCTTGGAATCATTATTATTTCATAATGTTTTGATATTTTTTCTCCAATAGTTGCACTTGTCAGAGTTAATCAGTTGCACTTGGGTCCTCGCTTAGCTCAGTCGGTAAAGGCACAGCTACAAAGCAACACCATGCTGGAGGTGGCTGGGTTCGATTCCCGGTCTGGTCTAGGAATTTTTCGTTAAGGAAAATTTCTCGACTCCCTGGGCATAGCGTATGATTGTACTTGCCACACAATCATACTAATGCAAAAATGGTACTTGGCATCGAAAGCTCTCAACTAATAACTGTGGAAGTGTATTTAGAACACTACGTTGAGAGCAAGCAATAAGCTAATTGCGTAAGCAATGAGCTTGAAATGCTAAAGAAGAAGAAAGAAGACTTGTCAGAATTTAAAAATAAATGGAATGTGGGTATATTATTGTATTTTTCATCGAAAAATGTCATAATTCACATTAAGGGTATTAATGTTTGAAGGAAATGCATGATTAATTTATCGAATATATTTTTTGTTATTTTGTTTTTGTTGTTCTTATAATTTCCGAGGCGGATTAATTTTCGGGTCTTATAGTGCCAATATTCACCATAAAATAAAATACGCACATGATTTGGCGGTTTAAGGTGTAAAAAAATCAATTTGTTTTGGATATTTTGCTATCAAACAACAATTCCCGCAACACTAAAGCTTTTTTCGTTGACATTATTTACTGCTAAATGAAGAGCAAAGATTCGAACAAAGCTGAACAACAAAAAGCAACCACGATATTACAGTGAAGTTTGACAGCTATGGCCATTTGGCCGTATGCTGGTTCTCATGGCAGCCAAAAGGTTTTATGAAGGTTCTCAAGTGGTCATAACATCTTTCACTAGAACACATTCAAAATCTTTATGGTCTTATAAAAGTTTCATTAACTTGTTTTTACAACGGTCTATAGAGTGGGCCACTTTGTACAAATTTCGGCTTTAAGGAAGCATAGAGGAGATGTTGGTAGGCAAAACAGTTTTGAATATAGTTTTATCAACAAAGTCGGGAGGAGTACTATACGGCTGGAATAAAACTAAAATTATTACTTGGGAGCTCTCGGTGTGAAAGTTACGGAAGTTACTAGAACAGCTGATGAACTGCATAATGCGACAGAAGAGGTTCCAGGAGTCATGAAGTCGTAAGACCACGTTAGAACGATAGGTGTGCAATAGGGTGCTGATGCATCACTTGCTGGGTACGGATTTTGTATCCCACCACTTTCGAAGTAAATTGGTCGATGGTTGAATTGGTGCTGGCCAGGATAATTGGTGCTTCTCAGCGGCAAGAAGCACAGCAAGCAAGTTTTTTGATTAATTTTTACCCCTACAGGAACAAAAACCAGTGGAGTTCAACCGTTATGGGAAATTCCGGCCCAAATCATCACTGTAACCAAAGACCTGTGAACCAAAATACTGAATGTTTCATATCCAACGGAGCAGGCAAGCTAACTAGTTCTTCTAACCACATTTTCAGTAAAATCGGTGAAAATTTAGAGGTGCATCAAGTCTGTGATCAATCTTGTGATTTTCAAGCATTTGTATGACTTAATCTAAATTTGTATATTAATTATGAAGCCTTGAAAATGACGGCAATAAAATGTACTATCTTCAAATGACAGTTTGAGATACCAATTTTTAAGTCCGAAAATGTCTTAAAATCACTTGACGCACCTTTAAATTTTCACCGATTGCAACGTAAATTTGTCCAAAGACTCAACTCACAAAATGAAGGAAAAAGAAAAAAAAGAAAAAAGTTGTACTTCACAGTAGTGTAGTTCATAATAAATGTAAGAAATTTCTAGATGTGTGTATCGCATAAAAACACCGATACTTCTTTTTTTGCAAACGCTCAACTTTGGAGGCTATCTAAATCCTATTCAAACGTTCAAACCATAAAACTGTTTTTTTAACCCGAGCCGCTCAATAGAAACTCTCGACACAAAGCCAATCCCTATCTGCTGCACCGGTTCCCTCGAAGCGTAGGGAAGCTTTCCGGCATTTGATATCATGTTAAAAATTCCATAACCCAAACTCGCTGCATGACCGTGAATAGAATACGTGACCCATTGTTAGACCAAACGCCATTTCGCGTTCCACACAAGGTGAGTCGTGATACAATAATGGGGACGTACGTTTTCACAAATTACATTCTTGCAAGCGACAATTCTATGCTGCAGCATGGTCGAGGAAAACGAAGGAATCATTTCCACTCATTGGACACGTTGAGTCAAATTTGGTAGACCGTAATTTATTGTTGGAGACATCAATTCTTGCGAAACGATAAACCCTAATATTTCCCTCGTTGCGGAAGCGTAGTTTCCCTGCACGTTGAAGCGACCAACAAGCCAACGGATCATTGTCATCGCGAGACCGAGAGTTGCCACGGAAACGTCACAGAAGTGGCAAACACGAAAATTCTAATCTTCCGACCGAGGCGTGCCACGCATCTTCAGTTGATGGCATTCATATGCGAGAGCATGTGATGTTTATGTGGCAAAATCCGTTTTCGCACACTGTCATCCAGCTGGTCATGGTCACATACTCACCGAATGGTAGCTATCTTGCCATTGTCGTTCTCGCTGGCGTTGCTGTTGGCGTGTTAATAGAGCAATAGATTCAATAACATTCAGCCCGTAATTTATATTTATTAGCCTGCTCCACAGGCGACGATGCTGTGCCACTGGTGTCAATGATATATCTCAGGACGTAAACGATGGCGACCACGGAAATGGTGTGCTTCCAGGATGTGGGTGATGAAGCGCACGGGGATTAGGCAGCACATGTGCCGGAATAAATTTGACTGCCGGAGCTCGTGTGAGGTCAAAGTTTGGGGAATTATTTGACAATTTCGTGTCTAATAAGCGCCATATTTATGCAGGATAAACAGAACGATTGTGGGGTTTTAATCAAAGCAAGCGGAAATTTGGTTTCTATTGTGTTCACCTGACATTTGCTTATGAGTGATTACACAATTACACAGAAAAAAAAGATGAATTTTAAAAGACGCGTTGTTCAATTTCAAATCAAAGCAAAAGTAAACTACGAAACCGTTTGCAATATTTCATAAACACTTAGAAATTATGAAGATTACACGAGGAACGTTTCCGATGATTTCATGTAAATTAATGTCTCCCTTTACCGACATATTCGCAACTCGACGAAAATTCTTGCATTCAAAAGGACGCTTGCATGTGTCGGTCCCAGGGCATACGCAACATTTACACGACATGTTGGTAGTGTGTAAGGTATATCAATATCAATTTCATTGTTGCAATTGGTTGTGCAATTTTACCAAGCATCGATGCTTCATGTTTGAAAAACAAGCAAGAAACCCATCACTATGAATGATTCAATTGACTGAAAAACTTGCCAATGCAAATATAAACAATTCATCTTGTTACTCTTCAATGTTTTCTTGCTCTATGCTTCCGCTATTGAACCTGTATTCAGTTCCTCCAACAGGACGAAAGAAAAAAGAAGCACTCAAAATCGATTTAGCTTCTCCGCCATCATGCCATTTATATTCTTGAGTTTGGAGACTTCCATCCGTTCCAGGATTCCTTTATATTGACCAACGCTGTACAAAATTACACCAACCATCGTCGTCGTCGTCGTCGTCGCAGATAAGACATAAACTTAATTGCATAGAAATGATTTAATACCCATTCCGATCACGAGGCCATCGAATGAGCAGGAATGAGTAGTGCATTATTTCCCGAGAGATAGAGCGAGTTACAACCCACCATGCCACTCACTTTTGCGATGGAGTCGATTCGATGGACTTCCACCGCCCCCACTTACTGCGTAGAAAACTTTCGTGTGTACATTGGCATCATTGCCATCCACGGATCCACGGAGTCCATCCACGAGTTCGTTCGTTCGACTGTTTGTTTGTTTGCGTTTTTCTTACAATTTCCCCGAGTGAAGCTTGCCGCTGTTACCATGTCTGTAAGCACAGCGTCTTTCACAATGCAAGCGACCTACTTCTTTGCTCGGGCTATTTATTTACGATTCGATTCGCTTGATGGACGGTGTCGGTTTGCTGCACCGGATACTGGGAATTGAGATCCAATCAAATCGTGATCCGGAAAGCAACCAACGACTATCAAGCTGATCCGACAAGACGGGAATGGTTGGAAGGGGATGAACTAGTTAAAGTACTAGGTAGCCGATGGATCTGTAATGTTCAACTAAAGTACATTGGAATTATAGGTTATACGTGTTTCGCAGTTGCTGTGTAAGAGTATCGTGGGGAGAAGGCAGAGAGTACTCGTGAAGGAGAGTTTAAAGGGACG
Organism: Aedes koreicus; assembly: GCA_024533555.2. Classification (NCBI taxonomy): domain Eukaryota; kingdom Metazoa; phylum Arthropoda; class Insecta; order Diptera; family Culicidae; genus Aedes; species Aedes koreicus. Next base: position 226,853 of record JAHHFK020003685.1, read on the forward strand.
GGGCTAGTTATCTAGTGTAACAGTGGTTTAAGTCGAAGACAAGGATAATAGGCTGGTAAGTATTGTATTTAATTCCGTATCCGTTAGAAATATGAAAAATTACACGTGATTGAAACCGAATTCTTTTGAAAAAATACATCAATGTACTTCCAACAAGAGATTGAAAATTGAGTTTAAATTCATGCACATAGGCGAGCATTGAAAAGAATTTAAAAATGCATGCATCTTTAGTTAAATATATGCAACAATGTATATTCAAATCTGGATGTAAAAATAAATTGATCCCCTATACTTATTTTTCAATTTATACCAAAATTGAATAGAACCTGCAGAATTATATGTTTGTTCACCTCAGCCAATAAACCATAGCTCTCGCTTCTTTTGTTGCCTAGTACGTTGGCTGTCAGTCATTGATCAACATCATACAAAGTGAGTCGAAATCTCAGCGCACATGCTAAATTTTAATTCTTTTCGAATAAAGATCCAGCTGATATGGCTGAGTAGGAATAAAAACCATGATGTGAAATTGCAGTTGTTTTGAGAAAAATCTTTTTAAATGGTAATTGAAAAACATCAAGCAACTCAGCGAGAAGGAAATAATGCCAAAGTGAAATTGTTGAGGGCTTATATAATAGCTCGTAAAATCTAAATCTTAAATCGTTAAACTAAGATTGTTAAAATTACCCTACATCTATTGCCCATGTATGCAACAACACACACGCAGGAACACATGTAAAATCAATTAGAGGGAATTGCTCACCCGCCTTATTTGTCTTTTTTTGGGGGGGTTTGGGGGGGGGGAGGGGGGGGGGGCTGTATTGTAAGTAACGGTTTGCAATTGATACGTTTGCAATCGATACGTGACGAATTACTGCGCCATTTGATCCGCTGGTATGGTTGATCTTCTTCGTGAACAAGGACTTACCGGTACATCTTTTCGATGTCACCATTCAGAGCGATGAGGTGGAAGTGGAATCGAATGACGAGCGACAATAAATCAGCTTAGATAACTGGGCCTACGAGGAGAATATCGTTGAGAGAATGGCCCGATGTCGTCTTACACGACGCATCAAATACTACCCTTGTCTTCGTGGTGGTACTCGAAAGCTTGATGACTGGGTGATGTGGAAGGTAAAAGACGTGCATGAAGTGCAACTCCTCACAAAATTTCTCGGTAGTGGAATGAACGGATTGTTTAGGAATCATCTTGATTTCCCAAAACCCTTGCAGTGTGACATCTGGGAAGGGTTCCGCATTGGACAATTGGCTGGCTACCGAATCGATGGAACCTTCGGACGTCGAACCACATAAAGTCCAACCGAATAGCTTTTAGATCAGAAAGGGTAAACCTGGGCCGAGGGAAAGCTTATTGATCAATATGCTTCCCCACCAATAAAAAGGTCAATTTTATTCGGAACATGACATTGCGGATCGGCTAGCTCTACTTTTGGAAGATTCCACAAGGAACTCTTGACATGGACGAGGGGCAGATTGGCGGTGGGATGATCGATAACGAGGAATTGAAGTTTCGTGGAAAATGATCCTATTCTGGAACGAACTATTGTGGTGACTGCTCGCGGTAGCTTACTATGAGACTGACCAATTTCTGCAACGGACACATTGACTTTGGATTGGGAAGTAACCAGGAGATTGGCAAGCTCCGTCGATATGAAATTCGACATCGAACCGGAGTCCAATAGAGCTCTGGCTTCGAAGAACTTTCCATGATCGTTTTTTTAGTGTCATGTCGTGGTTTTTTTAGTGTCATGTTTTTCCGATCGTTTTCCTTATTTTTCAAGTGATTATTCTTGCAGTTCCCACATTACAATCCAGTGCCTAGTTAAAACCTTGTGAACATTTTCATTGCGATCAACCACACATATCAACGGCCAGTTTATGGGTGATGAAAAATGTTTACATGTTTTGTGAATTTCAGGAAACTGAACCTCCAGTATGGTAGTAGTCTGGGAGGGAGAAACAGACTCAAAAAATGTGAGTGTCAAGTGGAGCCAGATTCGAGCTGTCAAGTGAAGCCAGGAGAATAAAATATCAGTCAGAGAAAAGTATTGATATTGGATATAAAATATTTTCTTGCTTGAAAATACTTTGAACAAAAATATTTTCGTGTTCTCATTGCTGAAAAGATAGGAAATTTGCAACTCTGTTGAGTGTAAGGCATATTTTTTCATAAATTTGACCAATTTTTCAATGCCTAGAGACATTTATTCTTGAACCCAAGTCATAAATTTCGAGAAGAAAATCTACAAATGTTGCTAAGGGTCTTGTTAAATGTACCGATTACTTGATAACTTGTAAAAATAAACTTGATGATTTCGATCATGAAATAAATTTTAAACTATACATTTTAATTAAACGAAAATAGATGTATTATGGAAACTACATGGGAAGAAAACTATCGTCAAAGCAAATATATTAAGGTAAATTCAAACGTAAACTTTTGTTTGTTCTGGCCGCAAATAAATGTTAAATTTGTTGCAAACGTATATGTAAAATTTAGCGTTACGTCAATGTTTGATTTAAAATTATTCGTTTAAAAAATATATGTGAATATTTTTGGATTTTAAATAGACCCTTGAAAATAAAAATGTTTATTTCGAACATGCTCTACATTTTTGTTAATAAATTAGTCGAGTATAAATATTTTTGTTTATTAAAAGCTTTTATTCAGTTCAATAACCTGTTGGTTAAAATCCAATTGGATTAGTTTCGGGATTAGGCATTGTGGCATTCTGTAATATTATTGCGTTGTAGCCCCTCCAGCGGTTCCTACTCATGGTGAAAGTAAATAGAGTTTAGTTGCTCTGACTTCACACCCACGTTGCTCGATCTTCCCCAAAAAACTGAAATTGTAAAAAAATTTCGAGGTGGAAAACTGACAAAACCTTTTATTAATATTTTTTTTTTATTAATTATATTTTATTTTTTTTTTTTATTAAAATAAAAATAATAATAATAATATTAAAATAAAAAATTTTAATTTTAATCAAATTTTTTTTATGAAAAAAATTTTCAAAAAATTTATATTTTTATTTTTTTTTTTTTTTTTTTTTTTTTTTTTTTTTGTATGTATGTATGTATGTACGGTAGCCACCATCCCTTCATGCCCTTGGCTTGGATGCAGCTCCACTTAATAGCAAGATCAAATTGAGCCACCGATCTGAATTCACAATATCGCTGTATAAAGGGCCAAAAACGGAGGGGTGGACCCGTACTCACGCGAAATCCACGGGAAATTAAGAATCTCCTTCCAACGATACGATCCAACAATTCGAATAACCCAATTCGCAATACTTATTAAGCTTTCTACAGGATGGCTTGTTAAAAAGGGCGCGTCACTCTCACTGAAACTGTTGGAGTAGAATTCGCAGCATCACAATCGAATCGGTAGGATAAAGAAAATGATAATGCTAGTTCCCTCCTAGACTCAGGCAGTCAATCAAACTATCGTCCAATTTCAGCTTGAATGATACCCTGATGCTCCCTCCCAACCCAGTATTTATTATATATAATGTACATAATATGTCATAATATGCAATATATGCAGTATGTAATAGAGCAATGAAATATACTATAATATTTAATTAAAATAAGCCATGGTTGGAATTCGTCATCCTGTAATTTAAATATGGTTATAAATAAAATAATATGATGAAATAGTTAAAATAGAAATAATGGGCATATGATAATCATATGCAGCTTAGTGCATCTTTACAGCTCAATCAGTGGTAGATGAATATAACTCTGGAATGTCATTGCAATTAAATAAAACATGAACCATTTAATTATACATGAATCAAAAAAATATGTATGTATTCATGACATATAGATATACACAATCAGCAGAATTAAAGAGCATTTATTAATTTTAATAAAATTCAATAATTTTAATTCTTAGAAAAACACCTTTAGATACTATGAAATAAAATATCTGTACTATCTGGAATCTATTTCCTTGTAACCTTGAAGCAAATGAAATTTAATTATTATTATTAATCTTTTAGTAAATATTTTTAATATGATTATACTTATACATAATGATGATATGATGAAAATAATACGATGTTGTAATAGTAGACACATAAAAATTAAATGCAACTATTTGTCTCTTCTGCTGTGATGTTAGATGATTGAAACTCTGAAATGGCAAAAATTTCCAAAGTGTTATAATGAAGGAAAGTTGATCACCGGGCAGCCAAACAGAATAGCAAAGAAAATTTAAGCAAACAATTAGCCGAAATAAATTTCATTTGATTATGATTACTGCCCACAAACGGAAGCTAAATAAATCTACAAAAAAGAAAAAAAAACCAGAGAGAGAAAAAGAAAAATGAAATTTGAATTCTCCGATAACTTTTGCTTTCTACTGGGCCCATAGATAATTCTTTATATCGGTGCAATAGAAAATGAGAGATCATAAACAATTTTAGTTTTTGAATTATTAAACTTTTTTGGAAATTTTATTGAGTAGAATTTGTCGTATGATCATTTCTAAAAAAAACATTAAAAACCATCCTATCTTTTCAAATACATATTGTGGGTTAGGTGGGCTAAAACTTACGACGATGCATAGATGCGAACCTGAAAATAGCTTTAAAAATATTGTGAAGGGATGTTATAATATAAAATGATAGTAACAATTCTATTTGTACTGTCTGCATGTCTGTAGACTGATGTCCAGCTGCAGTTGTAGACGCTCTTGCATTATCATTGCCACGAAGGAAAGAAAAAAATTAAAATTATTAAACAACACTTGGGAATTCCATAGATGATCTGAAATTATACACCGTATAAAGAATACATCCATTTTTTGTGGTAGGGTAAGATTTCAGCATGCTACCTTCCTACATCGCGTTGGTGGGACTGCTTCCTAAGCCGTTGGATGCCAGGACAGACGCTGTATGAGCTGCACCTCCTTGGTAGACAGACGCTCGGAACGCACCTCCTCAATCTAGCTGAAGTCAGAAGGACAACAGTGCCCAGGCTGCACTACCAGCTAAGTACGCAACCCTTAGCTGGCGGTCTTTGTCATCTCTTGACCCGTGGAAGCATGAGGTAGGAACTTATGAGGACCAGTGCTATGTTGCGGGGACGCACGCTCCATCCCAGTTGTCTACTCACCATTTTGCAGCCCATTATTATTATCATCATTATTATTGTTACGAAAATAATTATATATATAATAATTATATATAAAAATATGTATTATTTTTACTAAGCCTACTTTAATATGAATTTTTTTAACAAAAATTTTAATTCTATTTTTATTTTTAATAATACCGGTAATAAGGGATAATTATTATGATAATGATTTTATTGTAACGAAAATAATGAATATCGTTTGATTATTATTTTGATTATGCGTATTATTTTATTTTATTATTTATTTTTTTTATTATCATATAGAATATGATGTAGTTATAATATATATTTTAATTCTAATAATGATAATGAATATTTTTATAACAATGATAAGTTGAAATATGATAAGTATTGAATATTATATTTCTTACTATTATGATAAGTATTATAATAATTACTCTTTTAAATATTTTTATATTTTTTATAATTATAATAACAATTATATATATATATGATTATTTTGATTAATAAAATGATAATTTAGTTTTAATTAATCAATATGATTTAATGATGATGATATTATGATTTTGATCTAAATTTTATTGATTTGATTACGGTTATTATGATAATGATTATATGATTGTTATGATTGTTATGTTAATTCCGTTTTTTTAATCTGTTAAATGTTTTTTAAGTCTGTTTGTTAATTATGAAAAAGATTATCATGATAATAATAAAATTATTATAACATAAATATTGTTCTGATCATTTTATTATCCTTAACATGATATCATAAACATTGTTCTAACAAAAGTTTGATTAAAAATTACAATTAAAACCTTTATTTTTATAAAAGTCATAATAATGTGAATAACGTTTATTATAAAAAGTATACAATTTTAGCAAAAATATTTATATGGTTTTTACTATGATTATTATTCAAAATACAAAAGAATATTATAACAATAATTAGAATAATGATAAGTCAATTCTGAAGATAATAATTATTATTATTGATTTATCGTTAAAATAAGGGAGCAGATGTGTGCGTTGGTCGAAAGATCATTTAGAATTACCTTTGTATGGGTCCCCTCCCATTGCTCAATTCCAGGCAATGAGAAGGCGGACTCTCTAGCAAAGGTGGGCGCACAAGAAGGCGAGATTTTTGAAAGAAGAATTTCACATGATGATTTTTTCCCATTAGTACGTCAGAGTTCTCTTCAAAGTTGGCAAAACGATTGGACAAGTAATTCTCTTGGGCGGTGGTTACATTCCATTATTCCAAATGTTTCGTCGAGATCGTGGTTCAAAGGTCTGGATGTATGTCGCGGTTTCATTCGTGTGATGTCAAGACTAATGTCCAACCACTACTCGCTAAACGCACATCTCTACAGAATTAACCTCGTCGATAGCAATGTATGTAGGTGCGGAACCGGTTATGATGACATCGCTCACGCAGTTTGGCATTGCCCGGATAATGATGCCTCCAGAGCACGACTATTGGATACCCTTGTGGCCCGAGGTAGACAACCCTTCCGCGAAGTAAGAGATGTTTTGGGAATGCGTGATCTTCCCTACATGCAAGCGATTTACGAATTTCTTTGTCTGATCTAAGAGTGTAATGTCATCACCCCCTCCCTTTCACTCTAGTAAATTCCCTGCCATTGTGTCCCAGTTATATTATCCTTTTGTTTCCGTGCTACTTGTATCTGCCCAGCAAGCTCTGGTCACCCATCTGCAGCTTAGTTCCTGTAAGGGACTACAGGGACCGGTAGATGTCGCAACCATGAGCAGCAACAAATACCTGAAATAAGTTACCTGCCTAGCCCCTTTCAAACAATAATGTTACCCATTAACCTCGAGCTAGCCACGACTGATTGGCACCCCACTTTACTAAAACCGAAAAAGAAAAATTGTTAACTACAATATTGAATATCGGCTCCGAAAAGTGTTACACACGCCTGAGCCTAATAAATAAACGAACTGATTAATAATTAAATTATCATTATTCCAATTATTATCATTATTTTTAATATAAACTTTAATTATTAATTCCTTTATAAGGTCTTATGTGAGGATTATTATTATTATTAAGATTATTACCTGAACAGCTTAAATTAATCTCCCTGTCCTCTAAATCCAGTGGCGCTTTGAATTTTGAAGTCCGATTGAGTTCCTTTCTCACTCACTGGTTCCGATTTTGCTTCGAGCTGTTCATCAAAAGAAGCTGTTTCTTTCCCGACGGCTTCTTGATGCGCATCAAAATCCTCTTCATCTACGTCGTCTTCAGGTGGCATTCATTCGGGCCCCACTGCAACAATATTCACGTAGTTGTGATCTTGAAGCGCCGGTGAAAATAGAGAGGACGAGATTTATAGAAATCCAAGATTCTATCGCTTTATAGCGGCTAGCTATCGGACGGCAACAAAAATGCATCAATTGATGGAGCATCATTTTTTATTTGCGTGATTATCGTAGCGGAAACAAGCCTTTTCAAAATAAACTTACAGAACGTTAATTAAAGCAGATTATAGCACTATTATGATAATCAAATACCTGTAAAAAAATACTAATATTTTCAACTAACACTACAGACTCGCGAACTCGGTTTAATTTAGGTTGTCTCAGAGCCCAGCCGACAGAATTTTTTCCATTTGGATCTTGTAATATTATTACTGGGAAAACGCAAACAACTTAATCCCGGATAAATCTTGCTATCTCAGCCACCGTATTTAACTTTACACTTCATGTTGAACAACTTTGAAATGCCTGCGACAGCCTGCGGCCAGCTGCAAAAAGGAAAAAAGGGAAAAATTTCCCGCCTCATGAAGTCATGGGGCGGGAGCACATAAACATCAGAGACACGCCAAACAAAAACTACTGATTTACACAACAGTTTTCTTGATTATGTTAGTGTGTTGAAAATTTTCATGTCCAATATCGATACTCATTCAATACATTGTATGTGTAGTATTTGTTTCTCCCTCCCAGGTAGTAGTCTGCACCGAAAGCATAACCAGTTCAGAACTGAGACTGCTAAGGCAATTTCAGGCAACGAAAATGTGTGAATTCTGCAACAAGAAAGAGGCAAAACATTTATTCGTTGGATGATGCGGAGTGAAACATGCTATTACCTGAAGTTCCAGGCTGCAGTAGAATTCATGTTGAGCTCGTGCCATTTTTTTTAGTAGAATATTGTTAATGGCAGGGTAATAAAACATCAATAAAAATGGAAAAAATAGCAATATAAATATGTGAAATCGCCACTACATTATTAAACACTGTGCCAACGAAAAAATAACAATTCGCACTAGAAAAACATAAAATAGCAATAAGAAATTGATAATTCATTTTCAATAATTCAAAAGTGACCGGTAAAACTTTCAAAAAAAATCAATGGCAATTAGTATAAACGCAATATTGAACTGATAGTTTTCCGTCATAATAATAAGTTCTAGCACTATACATGTGACAAAAGTCTTCAAATCTTTCAAATCTTCCAATTGAAACCAAACAAATCACAATAAAAAATCCAAAATAAAAAAATAAAAATTTAAATAATTTGTTTGGTTTTAATTGGAAAGCATTGAAGAATTTAAAGACTTTTGTCACATGTATAACGCTAGAACTTATTATTATGACGGAAAACTATCAGTTTATTATTGCGTTTATACTAATTGCCATTGCTATTTTTTTGAAAGTTGTACCGGTCACTTTTGAAAAAAATTTAATTTATTGTTTTTTTTATTGAAAATGAATGATCAATTTCTTGTTGTTTTTTTGTGTTTTTTGGATGTTATTGTTTTTGGTGGGTGGGGGGTAGTTTTTTGTATTTGCGTGACTATTTGTTGTTTTTTTTATTTTATTTTTGTTAGTGTAGTTTATTGTTAATAGCTTGAGTAGAAAGCGATTCGCAACTATCAAACATTTTATCATTCGAGGAACCATTGAGATGGGAACTCAATTGTGTTCTTGTTGAAACAAGTTTTCCCGCACCTTTTCTGTAGAACAAAACTAAACTTTGCAGCGATAGGAACAAATAATTGCATGATGAAGGAGGAGCTCTGAACCGCCACGAGGCATAGTTTCCAGTTCTGTGCATGCGTAAGTTGATGCGTGTGTATGTAAGAATGTGTATGTAAGAATGTGTAAGTTTTTGTCGGTCTTACAGTCGGTGGTCTTAAAGTTAGCACAACCGGCTGGTTGTCATAAAAAGTGTATGAAAAAGCTAATTAACTCAGTTTTACACATCGTGCGATTGACAACGTAATCATGTGTTTGAGAAGAGGCAACAATCATGTTTGAACATTTGATTTAACTTCTTTTGTAGACTTTTAACAAGTCGTTGGCACCTTTGGAAAGAGATGTTTCACCATCCTTCTTGAGCTGTCTCCCAAAACTCGGTTAAATTCCTGGGTTTTAATTTTTTTATTATCTTATTTATTTTTTTATTTTGATATGTTGTATCATTTCGTTCCACAAATTCACAATGATATTGAGATCAGGAGTACAAAGTCCAGGATCAATCAATATGCTGTTCCACGAATACGTTTGTACAGAAGTTGGTCAATTCGGATATCAATCATTGCAATAGGTTCAACGTCATGCTGAGAAAAAGCTGCCCACACCATTATGCTGCCTCCTCCGTGCTCTACAGTCAATACTGTATACTTCAGAATTCAGGTGGGCACCAAACGTGCCATGCCATTGGATCCAAACATTTTATTCGTATTTTATTTCGATTCGTCACTCCATAATACATTTTCCCATAAGGTGGTCAGCTTTTTTCTAACCGTTTTGGCGAAAAGAAGTCAAATCGCCATATTCTTTTAAGAAACCAAAGGTTGGTGTTAAGCCACACAATGCAACATCATATTCCTTAGCGATCCTGTCACGGATTTCTATGGAACTAATTAACGGACTTTTCTGAGTGATCGAGTTTTACGAGTGAGGAAAAAAATAATCCTTAAGAATTTTCGGGATGTAAAACAATCACAAAAAAATAAGAGCCCTTCAAATGTGGTATTGGACTCACATCTTAAGAATGGATGATACACACGAACTAAAACTAGCAGCTTACTTTATGAAAAACTATAGAAATAGAGGACGACCATCCTTTACATGGATAGACATTATACAACATAACACGAATAAATTTGAAGATATGAGCTTTGAAGTATGGGAAAGGCTAGCAATAGGAAAGGAAAAAGTTAAGTTAAAAACAGAATAAATTTACGAAAAAGCCTAATCTATTGATTCAGGTAGCGAAAACTAGAAACAAGTAATCACAAATAAAGTTGTATATTAAAATAATGCAATTCAAGAAATCAAGTTCTCTTTCACCACCCGATTTAATATTCTCAGACATTCTTCTCTTTTCAGCGAGCGAGTAATAGCGCTATAACCATAAGCCATAGCGGGCTAGGACTATAGTTAATGCTAAATTCCCAACCATTTGAAAAGAAATGGAGCATCAAAAGCATACCTTCTTAGACTAGATGCTCGCAACGACCGTTTTAATTAAATTTTTGTTCTGTACACCAAACAGGGTATTCTGCTTAACTATTCTCTCCAACTATTCATTTCACTTTTCCTTTGATATCTACTGAAGGCTACGTGAGTTCCCAGTAACTTCTTAAGGTAGATACCAAACCCTCCCTATCTCCAACGGTTGCATGGACTTGGCCAGGTGAGCGATCGAGGAGATTATTGCGTGAAGAATGCAAGTTAATAGCATTCCGAACGCGAATAACCGTTTGCTGGATCTATGTTTCATTAGCGAAGAATTGGGTCAAAGATATTCTGTTCTTCTAGCTCCGACACCGCTTGTCAAAAGCTGCAGAAATCATTCCCCTCTGCTACTGACACTGAAGTTTAATCCTAAGTACAGCTTCCATGACAACATCGAAAACGTTTATTATGACTTCACCCATGCTGATTTCGTGGAAAGGAATAACTTTCTCGGCGGCGTGAATTGGAACACGACTCTTGCAAACGGGGATGCGAATTCTGCTGTCTCGACTTTGTGTAACATTTTGCTGTACGCCGTTGATCAATTCGTGCCTAAGAAACTCAACCGTAAGCCTCCCAAACCTGCTTGGTCTAATTCCGACCTCAAACATTTGAAACGAGTTAAAGGGGCTGCTTTTAGGAAACACAGCAAATATCGCACCGATTCTACGAGGACAATTTACGCACGCGCCAACGACGACTACAAACACCTCAATAACAGCTTATACGACTCTCATCAGTCTCAATTGCAGAGCCGTCTCAAAACGAAACCGAAAAGCTTTTGGCGGTTCGTGAATGATCATCGACTAACGACACTCACGAAGCTGACTCTGTCGCGGATATCGCCAACTTGTTCCGTGCGCAGTTCAGCAGTGTCTTCTGCGACGAAATGCTGGATGCCGAGGGCCTCGAAGCGGCTACTAGCAATATTCCCCGTTTGTCTGTATTTGGATCTGCACTCACTATCCATAGTTATATGGTGATTTTAGCAGGGAAGCAGATGAAAAGCTCAACTGGATGCGGTCCTGATGGTATTCCTTCAATTGTCCTGAAGCGTTGCCTTTACACACTGGCTGTGCCCCTGTTCTTCAATTTGTCATTAACTTTCGGTGTGTTTCCTGAATGCTGGAAAGAGTCGTTTGTTTTCCTAATACACAAAAAGGGATGCAAACGATCCGTCACCAACTATCGTGGGATTGCTGCACTAAGTGCTGTATCCAAGCTATTCGAACTAATTGTTCTTCAAAGGCTGGTCCATGACTATTCACATACTATTTCTCCTGAACAACACGGTTATATGCCCAAGCGCTCGACGGTGACCAACCTCACCGTATTTACATCGTTCGTCATCCGTGAAATGGAACGCGGTCATCAAGTAGACGCCATATACACAGATCTCTCTGCGGCCTTCGATAAAATGAACCATCAGATTGCAATTTCCAAATACGACAAAATGGGGGTTCACGATCAATTGTTGAACTGGCTCCGCTCATACCTGACTGGTAGAACTATGTCTGTGAAGATCTCAGTTTATGCCTCGTCCAGCTTCTCAGTAACATCCGGCGTTCTGCAAGGCAGCCACCTTGGTCCATTTCTTTTCCTGTTATATATGAACGACGTGAACTTGGTCCTCAGATGCCTGAAATTATCCTACGTGGACGACCTAAAGCTGTACTACGTCATAAAATGTCCAGGCTATCTCCTTTAGCCGAAAACGTGCGATGTATCTCCACGAGTACATCCTTCGAGAAACACGCTTGAAGCGTGAAACAACAGTCAAGGATCTGGGAGTAATGGTCGACTCCAAACTGTCATTCGAGAGTCACATTGCCTATATTGTTTCTAAATCGCAGTTAGGATTCATCTTCCGCTTCGCAAAAAACTTCAAAGACGTTTATTGCCTGAAGGCACTGTACTGCTCTTTGGTTCGTTCTTTTTTGGAGTACTGTGCTGTCGTTTGGTCTCCTTTCTACCAAAATGCAGTCCAGAGGATCGAAGCCGTTGAGTGTTTGCCTTTGTGTCAATGCATCCTTTTTCTATTTAGCCATAATCTATAACCATAAGCCATACCCAACAAACATCGATGTTGAATTAGAGCTTGTTCAAACAAATTTGGAGAAGCTATTCAGCTATTCTCGAAGAAACAGCTGAATAGCTTCTCTAAATTTGCTTGAACAAGCTCTTATTCAACACCGATGTTTGTTGGGTAAAAGGCTAGGACAAGAGTTAGTGCTCATGTCCCAACCGACAGACAAGCTCTCTCGCAAGAAGAGCCTGGATACAAGTAGGAAACGCCAGTGTTCTAGCCCAGGAAAGCGGACAACAAAGGTGAACGTTACGGGTTGGGCGGATCGATAGGCAACATCACTTACACGTTTCCACAGGGATATAAAGAATCTCCTTCAAACAACAAGATTGAACAATTGGTCATAATAGCGAGCTATCTAACATGAGGATGCCCCAATGGGCGGGGAGAAGAGCTGATTGATCGGTTTGATTGATTTGACGTCCTTTTGATTGATAAGCCGCCGAAAATGATTTCAAGATTCGGGCTCAACTTACCATGTAGCTCAAAAAGTGACAGCTCTTTCGCAATTACTTTTGAAAAACCAATCATGGCCGAATCAGTTTGGGACGGGTTGGCATATTCCTTTATAGCCGATTCCAGCTCTTCACGCATGCTCGATAGTGTCGATCCTGAATCGTCATGCATACAGGACAATCCAGCATTCAACTCGGCAGCATCATCATCGGTCTGTCTTTGGCAGTCTTGCAACAATCGAACTCCCAGTTCCTTGATGAACTTAATCATTTGCGTTTTTGATGAGCTTTCCAGTTCTGCTGGCACTTGCGTTGACAACGGAAGACCTTGAAGGAACTGCAGCACTGTTATTATTTCCTTTTGGCGCCGTTCGTTGATTCTTTTCGTGATTGCATCGAAGAGGTTGTTTCCAACTTTGGAGTTACTTTTCTTAAGCTTCGAATACAAGAAACTCAAGCTGCCTTCCGCAGACAGCAATGAAGCAGCTCATCTTTCCAATGCTTCCGAGGCGAGTCTGATTGGCTGAAGAGCTTCCGGAAGGTTTTTTGCAACCTCGAAATCACTGTCCAACATAAGACCTGAAATGTCTATTTCGGAAAGTGTCTCTTTGATGCAATCAAAACCGCGAATGAAGTGCTCTAGCATCGTTTCAGTCGAGTTTCAACGAGTTTTGACGTCCACACACAGTTGAAGTGGTTTATGTAACATTTTCGTGGTTTTTTCTTGAAACAGTGCATTCTTAACAGGCGATTTTCGAAAAATTTTCACGACTCTCCGAATACGTTTCACAGACTCTACAAATCGCGTGGTGTACAAGTCTATAATTGAAATAAATTAGCTGTTTTCTTTAAGATGAACATGAACATTCCAATATATTTACCCGAAGAACCAACTTCATCATCGTAGTTATCACTATCCGAATCGTCGCTATCTGAATCCTCATTTTCATTTGGTACCGTTGGCTGATCCTTGTACAGGACCTCGCAAATCCCCAAGTGAATCGCAAGGTTGTTACACTGCTGATGAAGGTAACCCGACAATCTTTCAAACTTCGTCATCACTCGAGCTCCTTTAGTCGTTGATGCTACAATGTTTCCATCCTTAATACCGAATTTTCAGACCATATCCTTGACCATGTCCAAAACCTTTTCAGCAGGTAGTGATCCACGAATTTTGCCGAGACCCAGGTTGTAGAATGATTCGTCAGCGAAATGGGCATTCACGTTCAAGTAGCACTTGTTGATTAGACGTGTGCACTCGTCCAAAGTGAGACTAACCAGTTCACCGCTATCGATACGCTTCACTATTTCATCCCGCGTTTGCTGCTGAGCGTATCCATAGTATTCGGCGACCAGCTTCATGACGGATGTATTCGACGTTGGCAGAGAATATCCTCGATCTGCGATCGATTGTCTGATGAACTTGCTGTTGGTGATTGCATTGATCGAAAATCCGTCCTCTGCTGCCAGCCGAGCTATAATTTCCGCCAGTTACTGACGTTTAAAGAACTTTAGCATCGATACTTGTTTCACTGGGACATTCGGTGTAGATGATTTAACTTTCGTAGCAGACTCACTAGGATTTGTGGGGGGTTTGGAAGCCATTTCGTGTTTGTTCTTCATGTGCCGGAGCAAACCACTGGTCGAAGACCCCTTGCACGACAACATTTGCTCGCTCTTCCGACATCGGGCTTTTCCTTTGTCATCCGCAATTCTATCGAAGTGTTTCCAAATTTCAGCCATGCCTTTAAAATAAATGGATGTAAGGCTACATTAGCACAAATTTTGTATTACTACTTACTTTGTAACGGCAAACCGAAATTATTCAATGAACACAGATGCAGTAATCAGTGAATGAAAATAATGTTTTGTATGGAAATGACAGCTTGCGTCGTATTAGCGCGCGCGCGTGTGTGTGTGTGTTAAATGTGTTGGCAAAAATGCGAATGCCTACTGAACCAACACAAATGGAATGATGTATAACATCGATGTAGGTTCAGTACATATGTATGTTGGCGTTGTATGGGTTATATTGAATGCGCGTAAACGGTACACTGAAATTTATTGGGAAGTATCAAAGCGAAAAAAATATGTAAGAAATTTGTGTCCCTGGAATCCCGGGATTTTCGGGACGGTGAAAAATCTTATCCCGGGATTTGGGAAACTCCCGAATTTTTCAAGATCCCGGGATTTTTTGTCCCGGGATATCCCGGGTTGGAACCTCTACTCCGAAGCGGCCTAGGGAGACTTAATGGGTCGGCAAGATTTTACCGTCAGTTTTCTGCGATTGTCATTGTCCTCGAAGAGTAGGATATCCCGTAGGATATCCCGGGTTGGAACCTCTACTCCGAAGCGGCCTAGGGAGACTCAATGGGTCGGCAAGATTTTACCGTCAGTTTTCTGCGATTGTCATTGTCCTCGAAGAGTAGGACTACCTCGAAAAGAATGAAACCATCAACAGTGAGTATTACTGTGCATTATTGGAGCGATTGAAGGCCAAAATTGCTGCAAAACGGCCTCAGATGAAGAGAAAAACATTTTTGTTTTTGCAAGACAATGCACCGGCGCACAAGAACATCACAAACACGACTAAAATCAAGGACTAACGACTCTAATTGATTCCGCATCCACCGTATTCACCCGATTTGGCTCCTTTGGACTATTATCTGTTCCCAAACCTCAAAAGATGGCTCATCAATAAAAAAATCAGCTCACGCGAGGAAATCATCGACGCCGCAAGGAGTATTTGGCTGACCTTCCGGAAAATTACTTTTCGGACCGGGTCAAGAAGTTGGAAACGCGGAATAAGTGTATCGAGCTAAAAGGGGACTACGTTGAATAACATTAAAAAAACATGTAAAAAAACATTTTTTTTTTCAATTCCAATTAGGCTACTTTTAACCCCACCAAGTATAATAAAAAACAAATTAACTTTTTTTTTAGATAAAAACATATATCAGTCCCATACGACCTAACTAAACACAATGTTGTTTAAGCGTGAAAGTATATTATAAAATGAAAATTACCATTGCCAACGTGTGCAAGTGTCAATAAAGCGTTTATTAGTTCTCGGCTCTTGCGTAATACCAAACAAATTTACACCTACATTAACAGACGCCAAATTAACATTTCACTTCACGTTCAAGCAATATTGAATAATTTCCATAAACCCTCTCACCAAAAATTAACCACCGACCTTTATCTACATTTTCAGTAAATCCTTTCGAAAGGAAATCAAAGGTTGAGAACACATCTCCGTTCCGCCAGTACGTGACCAGTTGCCAAATCGTCTGTTTTTGTGTCAACATAAGCTGTCTTGACAACCTGTGCCTACACTCGTTACAATCCACACACATATAATAACAAATATTTCATGAACAATAAAAAATAGTATTCACGCGGTCTCTTATTACTATTACAATTTTTATTGCCATGGTGGGAAACACTGACTTGCTCCGCTGGACTTTTTTTTTAGGGATACAGCTTGTTTATAAGTTGGATAACTGAGATCTGAATGAAAATGAATGCAATAACAACATAATTTCATTGCAGTGAGAAGCAAATATGAATGTGGTGCGATGAACAAGAAATGTGTAATACAAGCTTATCATAAACAGCATATAATACACAATAATGTTGCGGGTCTTTCAAGATAATGTTACGACCTAGAATTTGTGCTATCTTATTATATTACACAAGTATAACAACGTCAACTGAGTTTCGTAGCCAAATTATTGTGAGTCATTTCAATTTCCCCTCGTTTGGTTGAGTTTGGGAATATCAACTTCAACATCGACATTGTCAGTTCTATTTCTAGAAAACTAAATGCACATTACTTTTTATTATCGTAGCGATAGGTATATCTCACATCATCCTTCTTCACACAAAATGACGAAACGAAAAAGGAGGATGCTTCAATAAAATTTCTCATAAACTTCTAAGGAGAGTGCATTTTGTGTTCGTAATCAATTTAGTAAAATTTTGGAAGAAGAGTTTTGGAATCGATTGAGTGGAGTGGGGCCAAAACCGATTCTTTGAATCATACTAATTAGCATGAGCATGAGCACGAGGGCATGAGCATGAGCATGATTGACCGCCCGAGGTCGCTACTCCGTTATTGCCAGATCAGCTGTGATTACACAGAGAACCAACAGATGATGTTTAGAACTAACATACATCCTCAATGTGTAAAACTGGTGATCCCAAACTACACTCAGTAGCAAAAAAAAAGCCGAGCAAAATTTTGCTTCCAAAAAACCCCATGTTCAACCTTCTGTTACTTTGTCAATTATCAATATTTTTTGCTACAGCTGGCCTCGGCTTTTTTTGCACCGATATTTCAGCATTGTCAGTATGGGGTTAAAAAGGGAAATGCTCATATTGATGCGTCAAATTTGACGCTAGCTTTAGTGCAAACCACTTGATGAAAACATTTCAATCGTTATCCACATCATTTCCTATATTTTTTTAGGCTATGGTGAAATTTTTGATATGCTACCTAATTTTGTTTTACAGAAACACGGGTTTTCAATCTGAACATCCATATAAGATTTTTCACGAAGAGTTATATCAGTCGTTTCATTACAATTGTGTTATTTGTCGAATAAAAGAAAACGACTCCAAATGAAAATCAATACACTTTCACACAATTTCCAATACAAACACCTCAGAATACCCCAAAAACATTTCTTTACTGATAATGACTATATTTGATCATATCTGGTTCTCAAATGTGCAAAGCTGCCTTGCAAAATTTAGGTGACATGCTCGTTTCTGTATAAAAAGTTAAAAACATGCGATCGTTCAACGTAATCGTGCCCACTCATTTCTGAATTGGCGCTAACCAAACCTTCACTACTTCAAAGTGTAAGTGTA
Organism: Aedes koreicus; assembly: GCA_024533555.2. Lineage (NCBI taxonomy): Eukaryota > Metazoa > Arthropoda > Insecta > Diptera > Culicidae > Aedes > Aedes koreicus. The sequence continues at coordinate 244,880 of JAHHFK020003685.1, forward strand.
AGCTTTAATATTAGTAGCTGTTCTTGGTTCCCAACTTGCCACCTTCATTATAATATGCAGTCAAAGTTGCCGTAAGATGAAATTAAAAAGTGCTCTTACTTTGCAAGGAATGCATTAATTTACATGCTGTTTTTATCAAAACATGTAATTTTATGTTGTTTACATTTGTTCAAAACATAGTTTGCATTAAAAATGCATATATGAAAAGTTAAGTAATAAAAACTAATTTTAAAAGGGTTGTCATCAAGAACGAATTATATCTCCAAAATTACTTGACATAGAAATGTTTTGTCCTCGACAAAGTTTCATATTTTGAATAGATCTACAATTATGCCAACAAAAAAAAAAATATTTCTATCTATTAAGGAAAATAATTTAGTTTATTTTCTATTCTTTTCATAGTAGGCAATGGAATTTTTTTGATGTTACCAAACATTGCCGGCGTGCGTTGCCGGCCCCGCCCGAATGCAGGTAAATAAGGAAAGGGTAGGAATATGTTGACGAAATACTCACTTCATTGGAAGCCGAGAATACCTCTGTACTTTCACGAGAGATTACTGGGATAGTTGGATAGGTTGGTTGGTAGAAGGGTTCGTTTTGATAATCGATAAGCTGTTTAGTGAAATATTTAAATATTAGTAGCGATTTCCTATTTGAACCGATTCATACCAACAGTTAGAATGCTATTGAGGCCACTTATAAAGTATGATGGTGGTTTTTCATTGGAAAAGCAAACTAATTTTTAATCATGCTGGAAAGCCAATTTGGACCGATTAACCCAATAGTAAGGATGCCTTTGGGGCCACTCACAAAGTGTGATGGTGGTTTTTGGTTAGGAAAACAAGGTAATTAGTTCTAACGCTTGAGATTTTGGATCGATTTATACCAACAGTGGTTTACTTGTTCCAAGACATGGTGGCCCGGCGAGTATGGCGAGCGAAAAATATGGATCACCTTTAATTATGAACCCCACCACCGGTCCACCACAACCGACGGAACACCACATCTCACCGAAAAGCAGCTTTGTTGTTTTCTTTTTTCTGTGCTCACTTGGTCACTCGCGCCACCGAACAATATATAACCGAAACAATAGATAACGCGATATGCCCGATAGCAAAATAGTGCGCAACAAATTTTCGACACAACCGTTCACATACGATGCTAGACGCAGACTCTTTGTTTCTCTTAAACTTGCAATTTGTGCAACTATTTACATTCTACAAACTATTTTACTAGTGGAACTACTATTGGCAATATGCAAGTTGAACGTCCAAAAGAGCAACCTATATAATAAATAACGATTGAAGGATTTAGCGAAATTTGCATTGAGCGCCTTTAACTTTATCTCTTGATTGCCAAGCCCATCTTTTTGACATCACGTGGGTGGGAGGGGGGTGGGGGTCCACTTGGTCTTACACCCAATCATTTCATTATCTCCGCTCAACCAATCGCAATGTTTTGAGATTTAGTGGTCGGAATGCTCGTATTTTCTGATAATATTATGATATTTTCATACGCCCGGTTTCCTCCTATCAATTTGTAAACAATCTTCGCACAGACCTAGCGTTACTTTGTCAATAATTGAAATTAATTCCGGTGATTAGTAATGCCTACTTCTTACTACGTCTTACGGCCAAGGTAGGTTGTCAAATAAAAAAAAAACTGAAAATATTGTCCGTCACGAAATATCGCTACAATTTAAACGCTTATAACTTAATTAATATTCGATAGATTTTTAAATTGTTCAAATCAATCTGTTGGAAATTTTCCCGCGCATCATGTTTATCAAAAATCATCGTTTTTGTATAGTAAACTATTGAAAATCTATATACCTATATACATAAAAATTAAATTCTGTCTGTCTGTCTGTCTGAACCTTATAGACTCGGACACTACTGAACCGATTGGCGTGAAATTTTGTGTAGAGGAGTTTTTGGGACCAAGAAAGGTTCTTAAGATAGTAAGAGACTCCTCCCTTCTCTGGAAGGTGGGGGGGGACTCCCATACAAAGGAAACACAAGTTTCAGCATAACTCGAGAACTAATCAAGTAAATGGAACCAAATTTGGCAAGTAGAGGTTTTTGAAGGCAAGAAATGTTTCTATAGTGGTTTGAGACCCCTCCGCCTTCTATAAGAGGGGGGGGGGGGGGTCACATACAAATTAAACACACATTTCTGCATTACTCGGGAACTAATAAAGCATATGAAACCACATTTGGCGTGTGATGGTTTTTTTAGGAGAGACATGTTTCTGTAGTAGTTTGAGACCCCTCCGCCCTCAGGAAGGGGAGGGGTTCCATACAAATGCAACACAAGTTTCTGCATAACTCGAGAACTAATCAAGTAAATGGAACCTAATTTGGCAAGTAGAAGTTTTTGAAGGCAAGAATGTTTCTAAGGTGACTCCAGAACTCATCTCTTTTTTGAAAGGAGGGCTCATATACAAATGAGAAACAAATTTCTGAATTACTGGTGACCTTATCAAGTTACTGGAACCAAATTTGGCATGTGGAGGTTTTTGAAAGCAAGACATGTTTCTACTGTGTTTTGAGACCCATCCGCTCTCTGGAAGAGGGGTCTCCCATACAAATGAAACACAAATTTCTGCATAACTCGAGAACTAATCAAGCATATGAAACCAAGTTTGGCAAGTGGAGGTTTTTGAAGGAGATAAATATTTCTATGGTGGTTTGAGACCCCTCCGCCTTCTAGAAGGGGAGACTCCAATACAAATGAAACACAGTGTCTGATCCTTAGAGACTTGGTAACTACTGAACCGATCGGCGTGAAAATTGGTATACAGGTGGGGCTGGGAAAGGTTTTAAAGATGGTTTGAGACCCCTCCCCCTCTGGAAAGGAGGGTTCCCATAAAAATAAACACACTTGTTTGCATAACTCTAGAACTACTCAAGCAAATAGAACCAAATCAAGCATGTTGTGGGGTTTTTGAAGGCAAAAAAAATATTTCAATGGTAGTTTTAGACCCCTCCCCATTCTGAAAGGGCGACTCCCGTACAAATGAAACACACATTTCTGCATAGCTCGAGAACTAATCAAGCAAATGGAACCCAATTGGGCAGGTGGAGGTTTTTGAATGCAAGAAATGTGTCTATAGTGGTTTGAGACCCATCCACCTTCTATAAAAGGGGGGTTCTCATGCAAATGAAACACAAATTTCTGCAAAAGTCGAGAACTAATCAAGCAAATGGTACTTAATTTGGCATGTGAAGGTTTTTGAAGGCAATAAATTTTTCTGAGGTGACTCGAGACCCTCCTCTTTCTGAATGGAGGGGGCTCCCATACAAATGAAGCACAAATTTCTGCATAACTCGAGAGCTAATCAAGCAAATAGAACCAAATTTGGCAGGTGAAGGTTTTTGAAGGCAAGAAATCTTTCTAAGGTGACTCTAGACCGTCTCCTTTCTGAAAGGGGGGCTCCCATACAAATGGAATACAAATTTCTGCATAACTCAGGAGCTATTCCAGCTAATGGAACCAGGTGGAGGTTTTTGAACGCAAGAAATGTTTCTATGGTGGTTTGAGACCCCTCAGTCTTCTAGAAGAGTACATCCCCAGTAGGGTTGTGTCCTCAGTGCACTATGGTCGATGTTTGATAATTGAACGTCTCGTCGTATTTAAATCGTATCATTGAATGTCATGTTCGTGAATGATTAATTTTAATGTAAATCTTAAGACTTCCCACGAAAACAACATCTCACATGTGACATGAAACCCCATTTATCGAAAAGCGATATGCAAGCAATTTCACTTCGTGAGTTATTAATATACTGCAGGAAATTTCAATGCTTCCCACGGAAACACATCTCTCAATTACGGATACACGTGTAATTGTAAGCTTAAGACTAGATTTTGATTTTCATTATCTCACACACATGTTCAAATAGATTTACCAATACAAGGACAATGCAATCATTGATTTCGAAAAATAACTACGAAATCTTCAACCTTAAAGACGGACTAGAAGATTCAATGAGATACCCCTCCTCCCCGATTATTTGAATCACACTTATTAAAAAAAAAGGTGTTCAGTCTTTGAAGGGCTTGAAATTGGAATTATTGTTGGTAGCTGGATAATTGATAAATAATATGAATATATTTTCCTAAATTCCTTGAACTAGGGAAGATGTACCTATATTAATCTCATCACTTTGCAATTCATCCTACTTGAAATAAAACGATATACACGTGACAGGATTAGTTAGTAATGTTTGTTGTAGTTATTTAACGTAAGCAAACATTATTAGAAATCGAAACCGATCCTTCAACTGCCCAATTGTTTGATGCATCGTAGGCTGAATAAAGGAACAATGAGATTAATATGGGTGTAGTAACCCTATAATGTAAAATGTTTAACAGTTTTCCGATAACACATACAAATAGGAGGAAGATCAGCTTGTGTTCTTTCAGGCATAATAACCTTCTTTTACCTACTACATATTGCCACTGACACAAATTATAACTAACAATTGGACTGACACAAATTATAACTGCGCCTCGGACTTAACGCTACCCATGAAATCATGTGCAACACTTGCGCAATCTCTTTTATACACTTTCATCCACTGTTTATTCATATCCCTGTCGTTTTTTAAAACTTTTCCTGTGCCCTTCATAATCACCCAGAATTTTTCTATTGGGCGCAGTTTTGGCGAATTTGGCAGATTTGCCTCCTGCGGCACAAAAACAATATCGTTGACTTCGTACCACTCCATCACCGGTTTCGCGATCTGGCACGATGCCAGATCTTGCCAAAACAAAGTCTCACCTTCGAGGAAGGACAACAGGCGCTTCTGGAGGCATTCTTCTTTATATATTTGGCCTTTGAGTGTGCCCTTGTCAAATTGGTCGACCTTCTTCTTCCGGAGCTTCCCTGGAACATCCAGGCAGGACTTGCCGACGAATAACTCCAGGCCATGGATCTGCTTGGCTTACCCTTTAATGTACATCTCGTCGTCCATTACTATGCTTTTTGGCTGCCTCAACCACTCACGGAATAGCTTCCTGGCGCGGGATTTGGTTACCGCATTCGGTTTATCGGTTCTGTTAGGCGCTTTCCTTACCCTGAAGACATGAAGTCCGGCACGCTTCATTGTATGCAGGACGAACCAGACGGAAGAATTTACCTTCGTCGTCTGGGTCTCCTTGAACGATTTTACCGCACGGGACACGGTCGACTTTTCGACTCCCATTTGTTTCGCGATCCACCTGTGGGACTGGCCTGGATTTTCTACGACTACGCCCATATTTTTTTTGTCGAAGCAATTCTTGCTGGAACCCATCTCGATAACCACTTGACAGATTGTGGCGGAATTTTGCACATGTAAACATTACACTCTAAACTAGTTTTACCCAAAATTTCGCTAATCTCATGCAATAAAAAGCTATACACGAGTACAATATTTATTTAAGAGTAATCGCAATATAATTATATACATCAGATAAAAAAAAACAGTATATCTTGCAACGCTGATTCAAACATCACTGACTCGAGATAGAACTGATGAAGAGCTGATACAATAAAACATTAAAACCGAGAAAAAATTTAAACGAGCTCGGGTTTTTTTTACTCTCAGCCAACGTGTTAAAGGACTAGCAATAAGGAACCTGATAATGGTCGCCACAACGGCCGACAAATCTCAATCAATCTTGGACCAACGCACCTGTTTCTTATTTTATGTTTATTGTAGCACAGGAAAACTGAAATAAAATGTTCAAATGTTGTTTGTTGCTTTCCCGTTGAGATATGGGTTTCTGAAATGGCGAGGTGGCAATTTATGACATTTGAATGCTGCACTGTTTCACTTTAACGTACCGTTTACATCATGGCTGTATTTCCTACACAGTTTATAGAAACATATTATTTTCTATTGCCAATATGGAATTGCTCGATTTGGCATAAATTCACGAGATATTTCAAGCCAGACCTTAATTAGGTGTGAACGATTGCAAACAATTTCGTTGTTTACGCTTGCTTTGGTTTGCAGTTTAACGAGGCAAAATTTTACGCGTTCGTTAAAATTGATATTGTTTCTCTGTGTAGAAATGCCGAACAAAAATGAACGCAATGCAAATATCTCAGTTTTGAGATTAAAGTAGCCTATGCGGATGGTTATTTCCATAAGTAGCCTGGAATTGTGGTTTCGATCTTTTGTCACGTAAACTTTGTCAAGAACGTCGAACATTGTAAAACATTCCTGTTTTAGGAGGAACTGTTGCTCGCTGTAATTTACCGCAAAAACGGTTTGTAGAACGATTCGGTAAAACTATTGCCCGGATGCTATTACCAATGCGTTCCTATAATGGAGAGCGGACGGACAATAATTCTATGCTCGACTTTTATGGAGATGGGACATTTCACAAATCTTGCGTACTTGTGATGCCACGCTTGGCAACTATTTCCCATCGCTAGAGTGAAGAGTGCCGGCCCAGGGGAGGATAGAAGGGGTCAGAAAGAAGCGCTGAAGATGGTGATTAAAAATTCCATTTTTAATTGGCAATAAAAGCGGAATGCTGTCCCGACGAGCGGTTGATAGTGAATGTTTTCTGTCATTCGTAGGGTGATGACGGAATGTGGGGAAAATGGGTGGGTGGTCAGCAGAGTCAAAGTGTAAAATTGGCGCATATACATAGCTCTACAGCACTTCAATTATTTTCAAGTTTGTCATAATTGTCTTTCTCTGAAGCGGGAACATCCAAATTTCAGCGAACGGTGTGTGGGTGGATTGAAAGTGGTATAATTGGATACGACGATGTCTTTTTTGAATCTGGCCTTTCTCAATGTTAACATTCAGTCTCAATTAGTTTTAATAGCTTACAGGCTTTAATCTAGAAATCAGACTCGCAAATCTTGAAGAAGGTATCAAGAATCGATACCCCCAAAACATTTCAACTAGATCCAATTTTAGCTTTCTTAATTTGAACCGTTGATCGGTGTTCGTATGTTCCTTTCAGCAGAAGGCCAGGTGGAAGTTTAGTCTATGATAGGTCGACTTTAATTGCTAGGAAAAACGAAAGAGTAATGATTTGTTTAGTGAGCATTCTGGAAGATCTAACACTCACAACTGACCCGACGAAGATGGCCGATGGCTGGTGTTTATACGATTGGTTACCTGAAGATGGAGGAGCTAATGGATGAAAACCATGCCGCCGATGCCGCCTTCGAAGAAAAGAATCCTGTTTTTGAGACATAGAGCTTGTGCCGGTGTTGATTGTTGATTTTTGTTTGAATCATGCCCCGACTCGATTTTGTTTATCTCGGTGTGAAACACCACGTGTCTCCATCAACTCATACTTGGAAAGCTCTTCAAAACTATCTAAACAATGCGTCACGTACCAACAACGAACCCATTCGAGGATCAACTGACTGCCGTCCAAGAGCATGCAAATGCCGTCATTCCAACTTGGAACATTATCCTTTTCCAATGGCACCCAGCGAGAGTAAAAGCATTTATTTTTATCTGCCGCCAATCTTGTTCAGAAATCTGCAACAGCGGCATCACAATTCACTTTTGGACAAAGCAAAATTGCAACCACAAAGTCAAAATACAAGCAAATCCGGGAGGAGCGAGTGAGCGCCAGGAGATGCCATTACTGATGCTAATTTCGTCCGTGAATTATGGACTGAAACCCATTTTCTTTCATCGTCATGGAACGGACCGTGGCGGCGGCGATCCCATCTGTGCATGGTTCATCGGTTTCCTCGGAATCGGACATGAGCGAGTGGCCAGTGTGTGTTACCGTGGAATTTATGGGACAAGTTAATCCACCGCGTCCACTGCGTCCGTTTTGCGCGCCATGGCGAAATGGGGAAAACGTTTGCTTTTATTTGCCAGCTTGTTGGAGGTAGATATCCCTGTACATTTTCTTTTTGCCGAGCGGTGCTGATGGTTCGTACTTCGACAACTGTCCGACGGTGATTTGCGACCGAGTGGCGATGGACAGGAAATTGAGCTCGGGCGGCAACGACGATGTGGTCAAGATGAGAATTTGAGTGTGGAACGTGACTTGAAGTTTAGCGTATTCAAATAATGACCAAATAAAATTCAACCCCTTCGAATAAAGCCAGAGAGAAAAAGGGAGCCGAATTTGCATTATTCGACTGTTCCCGGCAAAAATGGAAAATGAAAAAGGAACGGCAAGCGGGCAGTGGGCATGACTTGGACTTATTCCAAGCAATCAGAAGCGAGCACGTTTTCTAGGTTTCCATTCCACTGGGAGTAGGTTGAGAGCTGTAGTTGTGGGTTGGTGGATATTTTCGGTGCGGTCGGAACCCTTCGTGCGTGGGAAATTTTCATCGTTGTTTCGGTTGCCACCGGTGTGTACTTTGGTATAATTTGAGTGTGCTTTGATTGTAATGGCTGTTATAAGATTAATCGTTTTAAATTTATGCTGAAAAGGATGAACAGAGTGCGCTTTTGCGTGAAAAATCCGTAGAAATAAAGTAATTTTTACTGAATTTGATCGAACTTGTTTCCACGCATAGAAACCAAATTTGTTAAATTTTTGGATCTTGTTTAAATTTTTTAATCTTATTCAATTAATCTCGCAAATTTGGTGGCTAGAAAATTGTAAAAAAATTCCTCCAATCTATTTTAAGAAATAGAAATTAATAAAATAGAAATTATTACACCAATTACATTTACCCATTAGGTAATAGAATGTAGGAGATAAATGACATGGAATAACCTGAAAACTGCTGATAAACACTTTAACGTGAATTTGTTAAACCCTAGAAATATGATGAGTTAAAATTTTGAAGTTTTCAAACAGAAAATGGATCAGAAAAGTAACCGCGAGAAAGTTTTGCTCGCACATCGAGAAAATTGCTCATCCCGAAATTTCGAAATCGAGTATTTGCACGCCAAATGGTGGATTTAATTAAAGATACTGAGTTCTTTCCACGCAGTGGAGCCTAGTTTGCAAGTTCAATCTGTGTGAAAAAAAAACCATTAGAATTTTTTTTATTCATTTTCATTTTATTGGTGAAACAACATTACAATGTCTCACATTGAGTATCTGAAGCAAAAGTACTGGACAACGATTTTGTAGGTAGTACAGTAGTTTCGCATTAGGTTGCATGCACTCGATTCTTACAATGAGCCTCAATGTGCTTGCTGGCATGTTGCCACTCTCAAATCGGGTTTCAGAATTATGTCTCCCGGCTCCTCACCAGGTGTGAAGTTATCAACCCCCAGGTGATCGAAAACCACCACCACTTGTACATAACACAGGATGTTAGCCCCTCGCCGAATATTCCCAATCGTGTTTGCTTTTCCGACTTTGGCAGTTCGGTGCATTTTGATTAATCGATGAAGCAGGAACTTCGTGGAATACCAAAGCATCATCGTCCTATGATTGCTCAGGTGATATTTGATGCAAAGTTTGGTCAACTTGATTCCACCATATCGTTCTTCATTGATAGAGGAGTCCGCCGGCTTTGGTATTTTTAATGACATTCATAGCGCAAATCGTAAACTTCAAGCACCTTGTTTCGTATTTGTTGCGGAATTAGCGGCATTACACTTTACGCTAGAAATTATTGCCTCACTTACACCGGATCAGTTCATTATTTTCACGGATAGTCTCAGTTCTATAGAGGCTATTCGTTCCTTGAGGCCGGTGAAGCACTCATCATATTTTCTCATGAAAATACAGGAGCTTCTTAGTGCTTTATCTTCACGTTATTTTATCATCACCTTTGTATGGGTCCCTTCTCATTGTTTGATTCTGGGCAATGAGAAAGCGGACTCTCTTGCAAAGGACCATGGAAAATGACCGATTTTTTTTTATATCATTATGTCCGATTGAGATAAAACATTGCAAAGTCTTTCGGTGTTGGAAACTGATCATTTTTCACTGATGAAAAAAAATTGATTCTCGAATAAGTTTTGAAAAGGTCGTGGGTGTTTTTGCACAAGTTTTAATCAAACAATTTTAACTCGAAAACTGTTGATTGTATGAAAAGAAAGAAAACTGTCTGAGAACGAATTTTAGGGAACTAATAGGGGTTTATGGAAAGAATATTAGACTTGTTGGAACAAAATGTTCCATAGTAACAATAAGAACAATATACCAAATATTAAAAAAAAATTAAAATGCATATCTCTATTTTTCCGCCAAATTTTTACCACAAAAACAAGACATCTAAACGCGTATTTTCATGACTGATTCATGGATGGAGAAATTTTCAACAAAAAAGTTCATTAAGAAGCAATTTTGGGTATATTTCCAAAACATTGATCATTTGCAAATAAACACATATGTTTGATGGCAAATTATGATTTCTGGGCCAATTTTAGTTATTAAATTCCTAAGTATTCCTAGTATTTTAGCCAATTAACTTCCTAAGTATTACCGTTTTCGAGATTTTTAGACTTAATTTTTTTCAACTAAAAAAACATTTATGTTTCGCCCTATTCAAAACTTACTCGTGATTTTTATCAGCAACAAGGGGTATTTCCAATTGTTCATGCAATGACCAACAATTTACTCTTGAACATCAGGACAATCGGATGAATTGGTAGAATTAATTTTTGGCACCCGGTACTGGAAGCTTTCTGTACACAGAAAAAAATGTATTTTAACAGGTGCGTAAAATTTTCCCTCGTTTAATTCTTAGCCAATTATGGCATAAACAACGGAATTGTTTGCAATCTTTCATGCGCCATACAACAATGTTGGCAATCTTTCATACAAAAGGCTAGATTCAGGCGTAATCTGGCTTAAATTTGCATGAAATATTCCATTATTTTTTGCCAAATCTAGCAAATCCCTTTATGTGTATTAGTTAACGCACAAAATTCAACGTTTCTTTCTATCTGTGTATGCCTGTTGGAAAGTATACCTAAAATGCATACATGCCTGTCGTGACCTGACCGAGGATTTCAGCCACGATTATGTTGATTCACTGTTGCTTTTGATGCGTTGCTGGTAAAGTTCGTTACAAGAATAGACTGAATCAGTAGTAGTAGTAAAATTCTTGTTTATTTTGTATTCTTTGTCTTACACATTTTCATATCAGCCCTTGGGGCATTGTTTGTTATGAACTGAATCAGCACAGCTAGTTGGTATTTATAGCCAACGGCCTCACTCCAATAGACCTATATACATATAAATATACATATGCTTTCTCGCCAAGGAAGACCTCCCGTACAATCCCATCCAATTTCCAACTCCAGATGTGTATGGAGGTAGCATGAGTTCTCAGCATCTTCTTAAGTAGACATCTAATCAACACTTCCCTCCCATCCCTTGCTGATCATAAGGACCTGGCCAGATGTTGTGCAAAAAGATCGATGGATGAAGAGCCTGTCACACCCAAGGTTCTTCTGGTGCTTCCATCGTCTCTACAACAGCCAACCCAGGATTATGTTTGGTTGGAAAATACTATGCTATGCTATATTGCTATGTGGCACAAGATTAAGGCTGCCGTCGTATTTTTGTACTGAGTACCTGACCCATTTGAAAAAGTGAATTTTATCCTATTGATCAAAAATTAACGAACTGCAACATGCTTAAGGCTTTCAAACTCCGCGATTATATGGCAAAAGGATAAATAGTGCACTGTGCGTTTGCCCAATGAAATCCTTGATAAGCGACGAATGGAAAAATACAGAAAAATTGAAAATTATGATGCATTTTTTCGATTTTTTTTTAATGTTCTGTAAAAAGGTCTAATGTTTTTTGATGTATGTAAACTAGCCACCATCCCTTCTAAGACCTTGTCATGTATGCAACTCCACTTATTAGCAAGATCACATTGAGTTACCGGTTTGTATTCACAATAACGCTGTATGAAGGGCCCCAAACGGTGGGGCGGACCCGTAAGCAGCGACACTTACGCGAAACCCGCGGAAACATAAGATTCTCCTCCCAGCGATACAATCCAATAAATCGAATAACTCAATTCGCAATGCTTATTAATCTTTCTACGGGATGGCTTGGGCGCTTCACTCTTACTGAAACTGTTGGAGTAGAATTCACAGCATCCCAATCGAATCGGTAGTAAAAAAAGAAGGATACCGTTTGTTCCCTCCTAGACGCCGATTTTCATGGTACCACTCCATTGTCAATTCCAGATTGAGTGATACCCTGATGCTCCCTCCCTTCTCAATATACAGTATGCAAAAAAAGTTTATCCACCCCCCATCCTACCAACATAAAATTCAGTTCAATTTGATGAGTGTTCCTAGATGATTTATCAATTTATGTTTATTTATCACATTTCCATTGAAAATACGGCGTTTATATCTTTTCTTGAGATTTTATGTGATGAATTATGAAAAAGGGTAAAATGTCACGCAAAAAAAGTTCATCCATCCCCAAATGGACACTGCGATTTATGTGTGTTTTACAGAGTTTTAGTGTGTATTTTGCAACTTTCTTGAATGTTAACATTGTGTCTAGTTGTATTTTTGTGCTTAAAATTTCAGTTTCGTGTTCAAAATTGGAAGTTATTTGTTGCAAAATGCCCAAAAGAGCACACATTTCGATCAGCATCCGAAATTTGATTATTGAACATCACCAAACTGGCAAAAGCTACCGTGATATTGCCGATATTGTCCAGTTTCACAAAGATATGGTCGCTAGGATTGTGCAGATGTACAAAAAGCGTGGTTCTAGCTCACCAGCTTAGCAATCGGGGCAGCCTTCAAAGACAAATGGCCGTATTGACAGAACTAACGCGAAGGAGGTGGAGCTGGACCGGGGACTATCAGCTTCGAAAATAGCGAAACAGATTGAAAGCGAGTTTTCCATTCAATTGACATCACAGTTCGTATGAAATCGTCTTCATAAGAAAGGTCTTACGGGCAGAGTTGCACTTAAGAAGCCATGGTTGTCCGCAAAAAGTATCGAAAAATGATTGAAGTGGGCCCAGGACCACATGTCATAGACCATCAAGGTGATTAGGTAAGACGAGACGAAAGTGATGCTATTTGGGTCTGATCACAAGAAAATGGCGGCGAAGCGGTGAATGTTTGAAAAAGGAGTGTTTGCGGCCTACAGTCAAGCATGGGGGTGGTGAGTTACTTTACCAACATTGATTATGATTTTTTTTCTGCAGGTAGAGTCATGGTGTGGGGATCTATGGCTACCTCCGCCGATAGAGAACTTGAGTTCATTGATAGAATCATGACCAAGGAGGTTTATTTGGACATTATGAAGCAAAAACTACCAGCGTCTCCACAAAAGCTAAAGTTGGGGCGCAGATATACACTGCTGGTCATTAAAATAGGAGTAGAAAACATAAATGCGTAATTTCAAGTTATTTTTATTCAATTTTATTTAATTCAACTTCAAAGTAAGACATTTGGTAGTGTATTAAAAATTAAATAATTGCATAAGGAAATTCAAAGTTCAAACATTAAATGACTTACTCATAACAATGAAATATAAAATATGTCTGGTCAGTGAAATTGGTGTGTTTCATAAAACTATAGAACAGAAAGCTTCCAACTTATCGAATTATTTTTATTACATTAATGGCTCTTAGGAGCCGCTGTACCCTCTTTTATTTAGAATAACCTTGTTCAATCTTCTTGGCATTGACTTTTTTTAAAATACTTGACCAGAGCTCGTTCCATAAATTTTCAATGGTGTTTATGTCAGGAAATTGACTAGGTCATAAAACACCCGACACTTTGTTTGCGCGAAACCATTTCTTCACATACTAAGAAGTGTGTTTCGGATCATTGTCCGGCTGAAAATGCCATATACATAAGAGGCATATTCTCTTCTGTATAAGGGAACATAACCTCTTCCATGATCTCTTTGTACTCAAATCTGGTCATGATGGAATTGATACGAAAAATGGGACCTACATCATACCGAGAAAAACAACACCATACCATGATGTTACCGCCTCCATGCGTCACGGTTTTTAGCCGTGTACCGTGGATCGAACTCTTTGCCGGCTGGTCTACGAACATTTCTTTGAGCATCAGAGAAAACAGAATTTATCTTCGTTGCATCGCTCCAAAGGACCTTGCGGGCCGGTCCATGCGCGATGTTTCAAAGCAAATTCCTTTCATGTCTGCAGGTTCTTTTTTTCTTAATAACGGTACCTTTCTTGCAATTCTTCCGGGAAGGGGATAACCTCGGCATAGAGGTTAACATTCATACCTCTCACGCCAAAGTTCGTATCTCACCCCCGGACAAGTTACGAAAATATTAAAAAAGGTAAAAAGGACAAAATCACCCCGGAAACAACTGCTAAGCTTGTTGAGTCGATGCCCCGACGATGCCGAACAGTTATTGAAGCCAAAGGTGCTCACACTATGTGAGCCAGATGGGTAGATATACTTTTTTTGCGTTATTTTTTTAACTTTTTTTTCTACATCATGCCTCAAATGCAAGAAAATTTGTTTTTTATTTTGAACTCGATTGAATTGGCTTTATTTATTTATTTATTTATTTATTTATTTATTTATTTATTTCGTCAACCGACGTAGACTAGTACATTTGCATATTCACTTTTTACATATACGTTTTTTCTTATGGTGCATTTATAATATTTTTTAGTAGATGTTGTTTTGTTTGGCATTAAATATTTTTTTTTTTAGGTTTTGCCGTGACATGGTTAAGTCTATAGTTTAACAATGCTGATTATAAGTGGCCATAATTTGATTTAGAGGGCCATGTTTGGCATAGTTTGTTCGTAAATTTTCAAGTGTGAATAAATTCCGGTTCCGTAGTTGCTGTGAAGGTATATAGTAGTTTAATTTTGATAAAATTTCAGCTGAATTTATTCACTGTGAAACAAATGTAACCTTTGCAAATTCGCAACGCTATTGCAATGTTTGAATATTGATAAGCATGGAGCGCGCTTCGTAAGTTGGAAGAGGATACGTTGTCCATCCTAGTTTCCGAAGAGCATATAATAAAAATTGCATCTGTACTGACTCTTTTCGGTTAATTTGCGTGCTATGAAATGGACACCAGACAATGCTACAGTATTCCAGAATGAACCTAACATAAGCTACATATAATGTTTTTATTGTGTAAGGATCCTCAAAATTGAAGCCAAAGCGTTTTATGAAACCAAGCATATTGTTTGCTTTATTAATAATGGTATTGTAATGATCATTGAAATTAAGTTTAGAATCCAAGATTTCACCTAGATCCCTTACTGTATCACATTTTCCAACATCTTGATTTCCTAATGAGATTGAAATAACGTTTGCATTAAAAAAAATGGACAAAAATTGTCGATTTTTCATGGGTTTACCTTCACCCGCACTGACGAAACTACCCATGCAGCATCAATCATAGTAACCCATGAGTCAGCAGACAAAATTTGACAGCTCTATCAGTCGAACTCTAACCGTGATGGCAAAAACGGTGCAGCAACTCCGTTCAGAAGTGTGCGCGTTCAAAGAACGGCACCGCACCGTGTCGAAAACAGACATCGTGCGGCACTTTGTGGACGCCGGATACGCCCGTTCCGGCATCTACAACATCTTGGCACTATTAGACAACAATCAGAGCATCGAAAGAAAGCCTGAGCGACATGAAGCTCCAAAGGATGCTGAAGAGGAAGACTGAGGGAAAAGCGGCTACATCGCTGCGTGCGCTTGGCCGGGAGGTCAGTTCAACCGGCCAAACAGTGAAAAAATACCTGGCGAACATGAAAATAATTGTCAGGAAGCGGAAGTTGCGTCCACTAGTTTCGAAGCTGCAGGCAAAGATGCAGCGGCAGCGGCTGAATAAGATGGTCAACTCGATTTTCCCGGCGAATCGTGACGGTGATGGACGACGAGACCTATCTCACCCTGGATGGCAGCGACTGGCAGGGCACTTTGTATTTTACTTCCCCCACGAAGGAAGTGAGCTCCGGGGTGATGTTCATTTCACAAACCAAGTTCCCCAACAAGGTGCTTCTGTGGCTGACAATCAGCGAGAAGGGGATGTCAAAGCCGCTCTTCTTTCGCTCCGGACTGGCCGAACGGGGAAATTTATGGTACAAAATGCCTGCCGGAAGTTGCATCGTTTATCAAGAAATACCATAAGGGCGAAGACGCGGTGTTCTGGCCGGATCTGGCGCCGGCCTACTACACCAAACGATCGTTGGAGGAGATGGAGCGGCTGAATATCGATGTGGTACCCAAGTTGAGGAACCCGCCCAATGTCCCCTAGCTGCGTCCCATCGAGAATTTCTGAGCCGACCTAAAGCTTTAGATCTACTCCAATAATTTTGTCGCGAAAACTGAGGAGGAATTGATAAATAAAACGAAGAAAGAATTAAAAAAACAGGCCTACACGCATATTTTCGTCCGCCATGGCGAATGTTTCGGTTAACTGCCGGAAGGCCACTCACAAGGGCGTAGAATTTTTTGCAAGTAAGCTTTAATTACCTTCCATGGGAAATTTATCAAAATGTTGATGCCAGCTTTTCGAAAACACTGTATGGAATATGTGTTTATCATTAAATTAAAATCCTCCTGGTTTCTTATTTCTAGAAATAGTTTCATGTCGACGGCATGAATAAGCACTTTTGTTGATTTTACTTAAATAATAATAAACTGAACAACAATTAACCGTGTTTTAATTGTCTGGAGGGCTTCATGGAAGAAATATCGTTTTTCACAAAGCAATGGCCATTGGTATAAACACAATAATAAACTGATAATTTTGCGTCATAATAGTTCTAGCGTAAAAAATGTGACAAAAGTCACATTTTTTTTCAAATCTTCTCGATTAAAACCAAACAAATTATTATAATTTTTTTTTGCGTTTTGTTTGGTTTCAATTTGAAGGATTTGAAAGAAAAACTTTTGTCTCATGTATAGCGCTAGAACTTATTATTATGACGGAAAACTATCAGCTTATTATTGTGTTTATACTAATGGCCATTGCTTTGTTTGAAAGTTTCACCGACACTTTTGAAATATTGCAAGTGAATTCTCAATTTTTTATTGCTATTTTAATTTTTTCTAGTGCAAATTGTTATATTTTCGTTGGCACAGTGTTTAATTGTATAGTGGCAATTTCACATGTTTATATTGCTTTTTTTCAATTTTATTGATGTTTTATTATCCTGCCATTTGTAACTTGTGTAATGGTATTTGACTTTTCTATTTCAAACGAAATGTTTTAAAGCCATTTTCTAAGATCAAATTTATTGTGAGTGAGATTATAATCTCAATTATGGTTGGCTAGGTATCCATGGAGACAATTTTGTTAAATGGATTAAACAGATGAATAACAAAAAAACTTACATTTCTGCTATTTTGAACTGGTCAGCTGTTTTTTAACAATATTCCAACAGATTTTTCATAAATCTACATTTTTTATTGCTCACTATACAATTAAATCATTTACCGGCGTTCATAAATTCCGCAAAAGTACCCATCTGTTAAAGAACCATACCAACTATATTACTTGAATTTCAGGAAAAAAAGACACATCCTCTAGTACTCGTCGTATCCAAGTCGCACTGCATAATACACCGTTCAATGGCATCCCAGTAAATCTTCATTGGGCAGCAATTCCAGACGCCACTTAAGAACCTTAAATTCTCCATCCCAGCCTTGAGCTCAAGTCAGCTGGCACCCATCCCGCATCGAAGAGTTCTCTCTTCCGACCGTTATTTACGTGCTGCCCCAACGGGGAAAATATTACTTACCGCAGGTCATAAACGTCGTCGTTCAGAGGGAATCTATTTCTGCCTCATACTACTGCAGCCGCCGCCACCGCCACCGCCGCCAAACAATCATAAGTGTCTGTCCGGCCTGTCTTCATATACCTAAATAGTAGCACCATCATCGACATTACCATTCACCATCATCATCTCGCACCCATTATTCCTCCCAGTTGTTGGAACAAGTCACAAGTGTTGTCGCAAAGTGGCGGAGGAAGACCAGGGGTGCCCCATTATTATCCGGCCATATAACAGCATATTTCAACTTACAAAAAAGAACAGAAAAAAAACTACGCGCGCGTCTCTTGTGACTCGTAAAGCTGTCACTTTCGAATTGCCACCCGCAAACTGCGTTCCTTATTTTTCCTCCTCATATCCCATTTTTATCGCGTTGCACTTTTCACCGTCTGGTACTGATTTTTCTCACTCCTATTTTACGCTATGCGCTTCTTCCTTTTGTTCATCCAGATTCTGTCCACACGCTGGAGTTATCTCAGTGGCACGTGCAGTTTGTTTTCCCGCTTTTCCATTACCTACATTGCTTTTGACTAAAACATTCCTTGGCTTTACCGTCGCACAAACCGATGCGGCTACGGGTTAGTACCGACCAAAATGTAATTAAAACGCTGTTTATGCGCGCTGGATAATTTAACACTATCAGGTTCATCTCTGTACTATCACATCGCGAAAAAAGCTTCTCAATCCTACACTCGAAACAGGACTCAGAACCCCCTGCCAGTAGCGACACAGAGCACTATTTTCCACGGCGTTTTCAACGGGACTGATCCCCCCGATCGACGACGATCGACGAAACACGGAGAAAATCCATCGGGGAGCAGATTTTCCGAGCGTCCATCCAGCTACTTTGAATGTGCTGGTGCGGAGGAGTTGCCAACACAGTCGCCGTCGTCGTCGTCATGGTAGCGATCATGTGTGGAAAATGTCTTGCTACGGCAGATCTTGGCGTTCATTTCGGGAGATTTTCGGAAAGAGAAGGGCGGAGAATTTTCCTCCCATCTGTGGATGAATGGAGCACGTTCGCGTGTGTTTATTAATAAATGAATGTGCACTGACACATACAGCAGGAGAACTAATGTGTGGTTGTATAAATATCGAGGAAGAAGTTACAAGCGGCGACTGGTGTCTTCAACGGAGATATGTACTACCTACTCGCTTGAACGACGAAGGCGGAAAAGCATCGGAAAATGACATGTCAAACAGACGAGTCGACGGCGAGGTGACATGTGCATGTGCATGGTTTGGCAGAATGCTTAGCAAATTGTTGGTTGATTAGAAATGTGAGTTGTTGGGGGAGGAGGACAACGTTTTCGAGAGAGACAAAAAAAAATGCAAAGTTTTTAGACTGGTTGGCTGAGCTGAACCGACTTTTCATCTGACATGCATACTATTGTGGTTAGAGGGCTTTGAGGCCTGTAAGCAATATTTTATATGTCTTCTTTCGAAATAGATATGAAATCAATATAACAAATATTCCATTTATGTTGTATTCCCAAGCTGTCCAAGAACCGAGATTAAGCTTAACTAGCTAATGAACTTAGACAGTTTGTCATTAATTTTTCATCATAAGCTTCAAATCATAGACTTCAAATGGTGAGTTGACAACTTCAAAGGAGGGTTCGACTGACCTCTGGTCCTCACAAGTTCCCACCTCACGCCTCCACGAGTCATATGATCACAAAAGACTGCCAGCTGAAACATGGAGACGCTGGTTGGCGTAGCCTGGGCAATGTTGTCATTTTGACAATAGCGAAGTGACGGGGTGCGAACATTTACATTCAATTTATAATTTCAGCCCGGTTTGGGATCATCTTTGAATTCCAAACCATTTACCTTATGAGCATGGAGCAACATTATAAGCATTAAAGGCTCAATTTGTTTTTAATTACTTCAGCATAACGTTTACATTAAATGTCTTTGGACTAATGGATGTCAGATATGTTGTGTACATTAGTATATTATGTTTTCTTATTATTATTATTATTATTATTATTATTATTATTATTGGGGATACAAATATTAATCTTACTATATATAAACGGTTAATACTACAGTCGCTGCAAAAGAAGAAGTCTATTGTTGAGAGGATGTCCAGCTTATTTACAGATATTCATTCTTTTATCAGTCTAACTAACTAACAGTCATGCTCATATTAATATTTTATTACGTCATTGTATTATTTTATGTTGAGATATGAAATGAAAGTATATTATTAAATTCAAATTAATTTTATTACTTAAAATCATTGTAGTACCTACGAGACCCACTACAAATGATTATTGCGAAGCAAGGAAACGGAACAGCATATCGAAATTTAAGATATACTATTCTTTAGCTATGAGGTGATCGAAAGGTGGAAGCAGCACTACGACGAACACCTGAATGGCGCAGAGGACGCGGGCGTTGAAGTCCAAGTCGGTGGAAGAAATGACTACGCCAGCACAGCAGAGGATGGGAACGAACCAACTCCCACGCTGAGGGAAGTTAAGGATGCTATCCAACGACTCAAGAATAACAAAGCAGCTGGCAAAGATGGCATCGGAGCTGAACTCATCAAGATGGGCCCGGAAAGGCTGGCCATCTATCTGCATCGGCTGATATTCCGAATCTGGGAAACAGAACAGCTACCGGAGGAGTGGAAGCAAGGGGTTATATGCCCTATCTACAAGAAAGGCGACAAGCTGGAGTGTGAGAACTACCGAGCGATCACAGTCCTAAACGCTGCCTACAAAGTGCTATCCCAGTTCATCTTCCGCCGGCTTTCACCAAAAGTAAATGAGTTCGTGGGAAGTTATCAGGCCGGTTTCATCGACGAGCGCTCAACGACGGACCAGATCTTTACTGTACGGCAAATCCTCCAAAAATGCCGCGAATACCAGGTCCCGACGCATCATCTGTTCATCGATTTCAAGGCGACGTACGACAGTATCGACCGCATAGAGCTATGGAAGATTATGGACGAGAACGGCTTTCCCGGGAAGCTCACTAGACTGATTAAGGCTACGATGGACGGTGTGCGAAGCTGCGTGAAGATTTCGGGCGAACATTCCAGCTCGTTTGAATCACGCCGGGGACTATGCCAAGGTGATGGACTTTCGTGCCTGTTGTTCAACATTGCGCTAGAAGGTGTCATGCGAAGAGCCGGGCTCAACAGCCGGGGTACGATTTTCACTCGATCCGGTCAGTTCGTTTGTTTTGAGGATGACATGAACATTGTCGGCAGAAGATTTGAAACGGTGGCAGAAATGTACACTCGCCTAAAACGCGAAGCTGCGAAAGTCGGACTGGAGGTGAATGTGTCGAAAACAAAGTACATGCTAGCAGGAGGTACCGAGCGCGACAGGGACCGCCTAGGCAGCAGTGTTACGATAGACGGGGATGCATTCGAGGTGGTGGAAGAATTCATCTACCTTGGATCCTTGCTTACGGCTGACAACAACAACAGCCGTGAAATCCGAAGACGCATCATCAGTGGAAGTCGTGCCTACTACGGGCTCCAGAAGAACTTGCGGTCAAGAAAGATTCACCCCCGCACTAAATGTACCATGTACAAAACGCTGATAAGACCGGTTGTTCTCTACGGGCACGAGACGTGGACGATGCTCGAGGAGGACCTGCAAGCACTTGGTGTTTTCGAACGCCGGGTGCTTAGGACCATCTTTGGCGGCGTACAGAAGGATGGAGTGTGGCGGCGAAGATGGAACCACGAGCTCGCTGAACTCTACGGCGAACCCAGCATTCAGAAGGTCGCGAAGGCTGGAAGGATACGGTGGGCAGGGCATGTTGCGAGAATGCCGGACAACAACCCTGCAAAAATGGTGTTCGCCTCGAAAACGGCCGGTACAAGAAGGCATGGGGCACAGCGAGCACGATGGGCGGACCAGGTGCAACAGGATCTGGCGAGCGTGGGTCGTCAACGAGGTTGGAGAGAGGCAGCCATAGACCGAGTATATTGGTGAAATGTTGTAGATGAAGTCATATCGTAAATACGATGTATGGCTATTTAAATAAATAAATAATATTCTTAAGAAATATAATATATTATTTCAGGTCATCCATGGAATTACCAAGTTTCTAAAATAATTTCAAATTCAATTTTTTTTTCTCATGGCTATGATTGAAAGAGTAATCCTCAACAGGCTTTCAAAATACACGGAGTGACTAGATGGACTGTCCAACATGCAGTTCGGCTTCCGGAAAGGGAGATCCACGGTAGATGCCATCCGAACGGTCGTGGAAGCTATGGAGTCTGCGTAGAAGCAAAAGAGAAGAGGGAACCAATACTGCGGAGTGGTCACCCTGGACGTGAAAAATGCCTTCAACAGTGCTAGTTGGGCTGTAATCGCCGACTCGCTGCACAGAGTAAGAGCCCCCGAGTACCTCTGTAGGATCCTGAGGAGCTACTTCCAGAACCGGACACTGATATACGAAACGGACACCGGAAAAAGATGTGCAACTGTCACAGCGGGCGTCCCATAGGGTTCCATCCTCGGTCCGACCCTTTGGAATGCTATGTATGACGGAGTCTTGAGGCTGTGCCTCCCCAGAGGCGTGAAGATTGTCGGGTTTGCGGACGACGTTGTGCTCCTAGTTGTCGGCGAATCTCGAGAGGAAGTAGAGGTACTCGCTACGGCAGCGATAGATACTGTGGAAGATTGGATGCGTGAGAAGAAACTGGCGTTAGCTCATCACAAGACCGAGGTGGTACTGATAAGTAACCGGAAAGCAAGTCAGCAGACGAGACTCTCGGTCGGCGAGTGCATCATCGACTTTAAGCGGGAAGTCAGACACCTGGGAGTAATGATAGATGATCGGCTAAACTTTAATAGCCACGTAGACTACGCATGTGAAAGGGCCGCAAAGATAATCTCGACATTATCTCGGATCATGCCCAACAACTCAGCGATCAGCAGCAGTAAGAAGCGATTACTGGCAAGTGTGTCCACATCAGTGCTCAGATACGCGGGACCTGTGTGGGTGACGGCACTGCAGACGGAAAGGAACCGATCTCGGCTTAGCAGCACGTTTAGGCTGATGGCCATGCGGGTGGCT
The DNA here is from genome assembly GCA_024533555.2 of Aedes koreicus. Taxonomy (NCBI): domain Eukaryota; kingdom Metazoa; phylum Arthropoda; class Insecta; order Diptera; family Culicidae; genus Aedes; species Aedes koreicus. Next base: position 267,609 of record JAHHFK020003685.1, read on the forward strand.
AGTGCGCATCGAACTATCTCGTCAGAGGCAGTCTACGTGATAGCTGGAACGATCCCCATAAGTCTTCTACTAGAAGAAGATAGTGATAGTGCTATAGAGACCGAGGCACAAGAGGTGTCCAAAGAACTGCCCGAGCTAACACCTTAAGGAAGTGGCAGCAGCACTGGGACAACGCTGATAACGGCAGATGGACGCACCGGCTCCATGCCTGTCGAGGTGTGTGAACAGACCACGGTGATGTAAATTTCCACATGACGCAGTTTCTGTCCGGTCATGGCTGTTTCAAGAAGAATCTGAACATGTTCGGCCACGCGAGATCGCCGTTCAGCACCGCGTGTGGTTATGCAGAGGAAACGCCTGAGCACGTTGTCTTCGAATGTGTGCGGCTCGAGAACAGCATGAGATTCATCGTCGGTGACGACGTAAACGTGGACAACATTTTTCAAAAAAATGTGTGCTGACGAAGAAAAATGGGACGCGGTGAACAGAACAGTCGTTCAGATTATGTCTGCACTGCAACGAAGTTGGCGAGAGGAGCAGCGACAAGCCAACATCGGGAACGGTTTCGGGAGAACTTTCGTCGTCGGGAAATTCTCCGTCGGAGTAGGCTAGGTCCACTGCCGGGGACTAGTCTGAGTAGATCGTGAAGAAGCACCGGCAATTGGTCGTCGGGGCGCCTGTGGACTGGAAGTCATCCTCCAACCAGAACCGCAGGACCGACCTAGACATCTGCCCGGATTGCATCGGTTTCGGAAGAACTTCCACCGCCGGGGGAACTCTTCGTCGGACTAGGATGGATCCACCGTCGGGGACTATTCTGAGTAGTCCGTAGCGAGTCACCGGCATAAGTCGTCGGGGCACCAGGGAACCGGAAGCAATCCTCCAACCGGAATCGCTGGACCGACCTCGACACTACCGGACAACAATGAAGCAAGCATATCGCGTTCGTTAACGGTTTCGGGAGATATTCTTTCGTCGGGGAATCCTCCGCCGGAGTAGGCTATCTCCACCGTCGGGGAGTATGCCGAGTAGCACCGATTGTGACAAACCGCCAGTTCAGGGTCATCGGGGCGCCAGTGAACCGAAAGTCACCCTCCAACCAAAATCGCTGGACCGACCTCTTTATCCAACTGGTCATCAAGAAGAGTAGTACATCTACAACCGGTCAGCGAACTAGCGCGACTAGCTAGGCCTGGCAACAAGAGAAGTGCATGAGCACAGCCTCCTCCCAAAGTAGTCACTTCCAGTGGAATCCGGGGGATACAGACAACATTATGATTCGGACCTTGAAAAAAAAAACACACACACAAACAGAGAGGAAGATGAGTTTGTGGTAAACGACGATGATGATTATGATTCGGATCATGTTTCGGTTTCGTCCACAAAAGACGGAACTCAGTCGATAACCAGCTTCACAAACAAGGAAACGAAATATTCTTCGACAACAAGGGGAAGCTACCAAATACTCCAACATGTACACAGGAAGTGTTTAAAACTCTGATTGAAATGTGTAAGGTGATTATTGGTGAGACTAATAAGAAAGCCACCCTTGTACTGAAAAACGTATCAGAGGGTAGCAAAAATCACGTCCCGTTTACAGAAGAGGAATTTGATGCCTTTTGGGGATACTTCTTTACGCCGGAGTTCATCGATCCAATAAAGAAGTGGGGGAAGAACTGTGGATACCACAGCACCTACCACTTTTCCGGTCATCTATGTCACGCAATCGCTTTCCTGATTTTCTTCGTTTTATTCGGTTTGATGACGGAACGACACGCGATGTTCGTTCAAAAAATGACAAGGCAACTGCAATAAGAATGCTATGGGAAACCTTGAACTTGAATTTGAAAATAGGTTTATTCCATATGAAACGTTAACTGTAGACCAACAGTGGTATGGATATCGTGGGAGAACAACATTCACCCAGTATATGCCCGCAAAACACATTCACATAAATGGAGCGTCACAAAACTTACAAACTTACATTATTAAACGTGTAAAGTAAAGGGACATCCGATTCATTGCGGATGATGTTGTATACAAAAGCTCGTCTTTATTGCATTTGTTTCATGCAAGTTGCTACTTCGTGAGGAAAGAAATACAATTTTACATGCTCTGATATTTCCATCACAATGAAAATTCAGATTTTTTTTTTCTGTGCAGCATCAAAATATTCTTGTTTGTGATGCCAAAACGTGCTATCCTTTGCAAGGAAATATTTACACTGGAAAGCCATCAGATGGACAGCGGCAATCAAATGTGGGCGAACGGACAGTGTTGGATTTAGTAGCACCGTGTAAAAATTCTGGTAGAATAATTACAATGGATAATTTTTTCACAGGTGAGTATTATAAACAATATGATTTTAATCTACAATCTTTTTACACTATTATGTGTCACATGTGTCACATGTCGCATAATAACCTGTCTTTGCTTGTCGACTTGACTTTCTTCTACGGGGAAATGTTTCATGCGGTTTGTGTTTCGGCTAAGCAAAGTTGTATACTACTTCAGTGAGTGCAGCAATGGCTTCTGAAAGTGTACAGCTCTTTTTAAATCATTTGTATGAATCCAAGAAGGTACCGAACTACTATCGCCATATGAAATTTACTAAATAATAAGTAATAGTTCTTCAATGTTTCCTGAGGGAAAAAAAATCCTTAAGTTCGTTCATTATCGCTCGCACAAGAGGAGTAGAAGTATCGCGGTCTTTAAGTTTCGAGTAAAAAGATTGGATTTGTTGAGAAGTGTATTCCTTCAAAGTTTGCCGAAGGTAATAGATTGAGAACAGAGGGTTGAAAGTGAAGTGCTTTAAACGAATCTTTTTTGTGTGTTTCCAGAATTTGTTTCCGGCAGCGTGACTGACATTTGCGCGATTTGTTTGGATTGATACCACGGGAAAAGGTTATTTCATTAGAGAATAATTTAGTAGAATAACAGACTAATGTTCTCCATTCGCGTTGGACTTTCAGCGTTTAGTTGCTTTTTTTGTACGGGTTAGAAATTTCGAAACGTCCAGCGGAGTCGAATTGGGGTTCCCGATCAATTCGTCGTGGGTCGCCTACCGACAATTTGAGCTCGTGTGTCCTCTAACGCCCGCTTTTCGAGGTAACCATATGGAGGGGAGTGAAGTTCGCAAGTTAGTCGAACGAAACTCACCCGACAGTCACCCAAAACTGTTATAGAAACCACCATCGCGCTACAAACCCCGGTGGTTAGGTTCCGAGAGCGCGGTCGCCGTACGTCTTCAATTATCGTTCGTTGGACCGAACCCGAACCGAGAGTTAGTAGTTCGTTTTTAGCCCTCACTCGGTGAACCGGAAAGGTACGTGAAGCCGGGTCGTACGGGAAACCAGGCTGCTAGCTCGAGAGAACGGTTATTCCGGACGCTCTCGACGGTTCCAAATCGGAAGCCTACCGTCCAGCCACCACTCCTCCCGCACCTTTAATTCGGACATTGCACACGAGCTCACGCCGTCATCTTGTGGGAAAGCGACCGCCCACTGGCAAGCCGCCGTTAACTCAATTACATCAAGATATCTACGACGTCAGCACGGTCGAACAAATTATCGTCGTCCCCGACACCACACCGGGGAGAAAACGTTTCGGCATCCGCCGGAAAACCCTCCGTCTTCAGCACACCGCCGGAATCCCGCCATCGCTACACAATCCTGCGCAGGTAAGGTCTGTATCCACATTAATCCGGACACCTTCAAATCATTGTAACTTTTGAAATATTGCACGTAGGAATGAAAAATTTCACTGTGGTATAGCTGAGAGTCTATGATGAAAAAGACTATGATTGATGTTTACATTTCATGTTTAGTATTCAAGATGGCGCCGAAAGAAAAACAATTGCCCGAGCGAATTTTGTACGGGCGTACGGCAAATCCTGACTTGTCAATACGGGACCTCGCAAAAACATTGGATTTGCCTAAATCCACTGTTCACGATGTGCTCAAATCATTTTCGGAACGTTTGACGGTGGAGAAGAAACCTCGTGACAAAAACATTGGACGCACTGATCCTGTCATGGACCGAAAGGTGAAAAGGATATTAACGAGAAACCCAAATCTCTCCATTCGAACGGTGGCTCGTAAAATAGGGATGTCGCCTGGTTTTGTCCAAAAATCAAAACAACGTTTGGGACTGAAGTCGTATAAAGTAAAAACAAGTCCAAATCACAACGACAAACAGAACTTGGCAGCAAAATCACGGGCTCGACGTTTGTACTGCGAATGTTTGACGAAGTTTTATGCGTTGTTATGGACGATAAAAAAAAAGTCCTGGAGGGTTTCAAGCAGCTTCCAGGGCTGGCTTTTTATTTTGCTATGCCCAGAAATGCTACAACTGAGCATTTCAGAACGAAAAAGGCATAGAAATTTCCCAAAAAATACCTTGTGTGGCAAGCAATTTGCACGTGTGGCAAAAAGAGTAAATCTTTAGTCACTACAGGCACAATCAACAAGGAGATCTATCAAAAGAGTGTCTGCAGAAGCGATTGCTACCCTTCATCAAAAGTCACAAAGAAAAACCTTTGTTCTGGCCCGATTTGGCATCATGCCACTATGCTAAAACTGTGATGGAGTGGTACCAAGCAAATCAAGTGAACATTGTACCAAAAACCTCAAACCCGTCAAATTGCCCAGAGCTACGACCAATCGAGAGATATTGGGCTCTGATGAAGCGGAAGCATTCTGGAAAAAAGCAAGGAATCAAAGACATCAAACACTTCCAGCAAATTTGGACAGACGGCTTCTACGATTTCTGAAGAGTCTGTACAAACCCTACTGGACGGAATTAAGCGCAAAGTTCGAAAATTTTATGCAAATACCGAATAACTATGTTTTGTCTTCACGAATTGTTAAAACACATCCCATGAATCTGAAATAAACAACTACGACGGAAATATAATGCGAAATTTATGTTTTATTCATGTTTTGAGGTGTCCGGATTATTGCGGATACAGACCTTACTTGGAAACGTTTTTGTCATGGCCATGAATAGTTTCCCATTTTAAGCTTGTACAGAGTCCCGTCCAACTCGAATGCATTAGTTTGTAAAATAAAAAGCCGATTGATTTTTTATACAGCATTTCCGTGGAAACCTACTGTTCTCTCTTACGTTTCCGTTATTTTCGTAGGTAAATTGCCTTTTCAGACTTCTAATCCCTTTTTAGCGATTGCGTTTCAGTCGAGTGAGCGCAAGGGTAACGAGGGGCAAGGTAATTTAATTTGGACTTCTGTATGATTAAGCAAATGATTTTAAGCAGTCGGCCAGCAACCGTTCGAGTATTTCCCTTGAGGAATTGTCTCAAACAAGTCGAGCAAATCAACAGACTGGTGGTTTCTCGTACGCTAGAGTGGCGCTAAACCCAACAAACATCAGTGCTGAATAACTGTTTGTTCAAACAAGTTTGAAGAAGTTGTTCAGCTTTTTCTTCTAGAAAGCTGAATAACTTCTCCAACTTTGTTTGAACAAGCGGTTATTCGACTCTGATGTTAGTTGGGAATACCACCAAAGTTAAAAAAAAACTCAAATGAATTGGCGAACGGTTACACAACAAAGTCTTAATCCTCAGAATGATGATTCTATCCAGCATCGATCCAAGTGATCCCTTCCTCAGTGTGAGCACACATCCGTGATGGTCTGAGAAGGAATATCCTCGGATGGTCGAACTACATTTCATGGAAAAGGGTTTTGAAATCAATACCATCAATACCGCCTCAACAATGTTTTGAAAGGACATTTGATGAAACATGCCTCAACCTTTTTTGGAAGCCACAAACAGCTTTTCCAAAATGATTCTTCCTCTTCACTTTCAGCAAAAGTTACGCAAGCCTGATGCAATGTGCTGGATTTTATGCCTAAAAATTATGGCCGGCCCTCCACCAGACGTAAATCCATTGGATTTTTCCATTTGGGGCATTCTGGAAGAAAAGTTTGAGTATGGGGTACTCAACGGGGTACCAACGGTTATTTAAGAAATTCAAAGCAGCTTTGCAGAAATTATGGAATATGATTCCTGAACAAAAGATGCATTCTGCTTTTGGTGCTTTCTCGAAACGGCTCAAGTATATAATTAAAGCAAGAGAAGACCAAATAGAACTATAAGTCTATCCTGTTATACTTTAATAAATTAGTAAAAGAACCAAAAAAGTACCAATAAAAAATTTCAGTTCAGATATGACGCCTTAGTTTTTGCTTCATTTAATTGGGCCAACCCTCTTTGTTGATATCGAGCATCATCTTTTGATTCTCTGTGTAGTAACAGCTGATCTGATAATAACGGAGTAGCAACCTCGAGCGGTCAATCATGAACATGCTCATGCTCAAACAAGTCTAATCATTTAAAGAGGGCTCCTTATTAAATCCCATTAAGATTATTATTGAAAACGAGCAATGTTATCACGTTTTACGGTACATAAAACCACAACAGTCCTTGAGGTAAGCTACATGAAAATCCAAGTTTAGGCTTGTTCGGGACAAAATCTGGACACCTAAAAACGTATATCACTGGAAATACTTCATCAACGTGTAAAATATTTCTCAGACTGATGAACGTATGTCTGTTCATTGTGTAAAATCAATTTTTGGTGATACTACAAGCTTTTAGATCGAAGATGGCGTCGAAAGAAGAGCAAGCGCGAAAGGCAATTGTGTGCGGTCGCAATGAAAATCCGGATCTGTCAGTAAAAAAAAACATACAAAAAAGCTTTGGTTTTCCTGCAAGCACTGTCCGTAACGTTCTTAATTTTTTCGATACACGTTTAACAACAGCCAGGAAGGCTGGTAGCGGAACAAAAACGGATCTCAGGAACCACCAGAAGGACGCGAAGGTGAAATATTGCAAAAGAGACCAGATCTTTCGGTACGTACTGTGGCTAGAAAAATAAAAATGTCCCCAACTTTCGTGCCTACTTCTAAGCACCGGCAAGGTATGAAGTCGTTCAAGGTGAAAACTGTACCAAACCGTAATGATAAACAGAATACGACGGCAAACCCGGGTATCGCGAATATTTGACGAAGTTTCCCTGCGTGATAATGGACGATGAAACTTATGTGCTGGAAGACTTTATGCGGCTTCCCGGAATGTCTTATTATACTGCCATGCAACGGAAAGGCGTAGAGGAGCATTTCAGGACGAAGAAAACGCCAAGTTTCCCAAAAAATATTTGGTTTGGCAAGCAATATGCAGCTGTTGGCGAGCCAAGGCTTCATCACTACCGGAACGGTAAACAAGGAAATATACCGTGAAGAATGCCTAAAGAAGCGATTGTTACCGTTCCTACGCAGCCATGACGCTCTCTTGCTATTCTAGCCAGATTTGGCATCTTGTCATTACGCCAAAGATGTTTTGAAATGGTAAAAAGCGAATGGAGTCCATGTTGTACCGAAAGAGGCGAATCCACCAAACTGCCCGGAGTTGCGACCTATCGAGCGGTATTGGGCTCTCGTGAAGAGAGAACTTTCTCAATATAAACAACGGGCTATAACTATAGAAAAATTTCGAAAATCTTGGACAAAAGAAGCTAAATCGGTTGCAGAGAAGTCTGCACAGACCCTAGTGGCTGGAGTAAATTCAAAAGTTCGTAGTTTCTTCATGCAGCCTTATTAAGTAACTATAATTAGTTCTAAGTTGACTTATAATGCACAATTAACTTTCTTCAAAATAATGTACAATTAAATAAATAAAAAAGGCATCTTGGATTAAACTAACAGCAAATTTGTTTTGTTCCAAATTTAATCTGTTCAGATTTGGTTGCGAACAAGCTTAAGCAAATCAATCACATACTTGGGGACACTGGATCCTAATAAAATAGTTTGACATATTTGACATCGCGTCGAGAATTCCCCTGCTTGACGCATCAGTAAACCACTGACATAAAACAGAAGTGAAAGTGCAAAAAAAAAAAAAAAAAAATCACAAACCAAGAAACCAAGAGACATTCAATGCGCATTCAGAATCAATTCCCCCTCAATTGTATGCCAATAGAGGATTTTCTTTACAACATTCAATTTAATATGGGAAAGCATTTGCCGCGGCAATGCTGGAAATCTCACGATTCGAACGCGTTCTCACGTCGGATACGGTACGTTTAATTTTACTAATATTTTTTAATTTAATATCCCGAATACTCGATTGAGCCATCAGATAATTGGATAATAAAAACATCAGTCTACAACTGCTCCGCACAAAAAGATCTCAGATTAATAAACGAAATAATCTTGAAGCCATTTTTTTTTTGTCAATTAAGAACAAGTCATGCTTTTCCTTTTTTTCTCAAACAATAACATTTTGATTTTTTCACACTTCAAATTGTTAACAACTTTATCTACCTTTCCATGTGTTGGTACATTCAGATTATTTGTGAAACTTCCCTTTTTAATTTACAAACGTGGCATACTGATTACGGTTGGCCTGAAACACACCAAAACGCCAAATAGAGAGCCATATTTACCTATGAAAGCAATTATTGAGTTCGGCAGGAGTGCTTCTTTTTTTACTTTAAACTCTTAAATAGGTAGCAGTAACGTGCCGTTTAGTTAAATTGATTACGTTGTATTGGTAACGGGTGATTAGACAAATGTAGTTCCCCTCCTTTTCATATTGATTATAAATTGAGGAGAAATAAGATCACGAGTATTGCTGGTAACTTGGAACAAACTTTCTTTAAACCTGAGCTTATTTCAAAGGCAGCTGTTCCGTCGGAACACAGTGTCGAGGACATACTTCACCCGACAAGATTCGGTCGAAAGTCTCTCTAAATGATACGTCATCATCGCAATGCGACGGATGTTCGTCCACCTTCCAAGCGAGGGACCGGGACCGAGCGGATATAAAATGTAAATTCTTCGATAATTATAAATGAATCAAACCGTGCACGGTTTGTGGTCTTGTGCGACACACTTGGTGGACACTTTTTCATAAATTTGTGCGATTTTCCCCGTTGAGAAAGGAGAACGACAGAGAGAAAGGGGGAAGCTGTTTCGGATTTCAATTCCGAGCAGTCAGGAAGCCAGATAGGTGGCCACATATAGATACGATTTGAAGTGGAGTGACAGAGAGAAAGCCGAGGCCGTAGCTGAATGCGATCTAGCTCTTCTGAGGAACGGGAAGGCTGAAATACGCGTATAACATAAATATATGGATGGTATTTTTAGAAAAGATTTAATAAAATGAAATTTAACAGCCAGTTGCTATGTGTTGTATACACATTGGCCATCTTATATTGCTCGGTACGGTTTTGCTAGCGTGGCATGATCGTATCGCCGACCCACCGCTCAACCAGCCAAACAGACCATCCAGGCATCCAGCAGAGCAGCAAAGAGGGTGGCCCGAATTCAAGATACATTTAACATTGCAGCCTGTCTTACACTTTCTCGGCTCGCTTGTCGGCCAAAGCAATATCACTAAATTTGCTACCCTCATGTGAACGGGTGAGATTGAAATGGTGTCGATTTGATCGAGTTTGGCGAAGTGTGTATCTAAGTGAGGAAAGGTGATTGCCATTGGAATGGGGAATCTTTTATTTAAGGAGAAGACTGGGGGATTTGCGATAAAAATTGGATTTGTTTGGAATTGGAATAGGGTAGAGTAGCTACTTCGCCGCAATCCTTAATTTCCGTACAATCGAGCAGAAATCCATAATATTAGGGGGATTTCCATATTCTAGGCAAGTTAAACAAAGTTTACACTTTTATGAGTATTTTCGCAGCATTGTGCACAAATGTGACGTTCTTGTTTGTTTGACTTCATTTGCTCCATGACCCTCTACCTCTAACAATTGACTGAATTATCCATAACTGCTGAAATGCATTAATATTAATTTTATTGTTTTTTTTAATTTTATGTCTACAATATTTCTCCAATGTACTCGGTTCATGGCTGCTTCTCTCCAAACTCGTTGACGACCCACACGCGCCAGATCTTGCTGCACCTGATCCACTCACTTTGCCCACTGCCCTGTCTCGACCGGATTGGAGGCGAACGCCATCTTTGCAGGGTTGTTATCCGGCATCCTTGCAACATGTCCTGCCCAACGTAATTAATAGCCATGAGGAAAATTTTAGTTTCATATCCGAGAAAAAGCCGCATTTTGGCCTTTAACGAAATTCCTGATGTAAAATATTAGACAGACCAATGAATAATTTGTTTTTTTTTTGCAGATTCTTCAAAACAACAAATCTCCAAAATAAGCTAATATGTTTTTTTATATATTGAACATCTTCTACAGAACAGCGAAAACTTACTAACCTTACCAATCAGACCAAGGCCGGTTTGGCCTCTGCTGTACACAGAAGTTGTCTCCATTGTAACCATCTCAAGTAACATTGCTAACACCATCCTGCTTAATTAAGTTTCAATAAAGTTTTATGAAGGCCACTTGAAATCAATTTGGTTTTATTATGGCACCAAGAGGTGCCAATAGGTTTCGTATTTTAGCCATGTTTATGAAAACCCACACAGCTTGTTTACAACAATCTTAAAACCTCGTTTCCCAATTTTTATTTACTCCTATCAAAGGTTTTATTTCGACTTTATGAACTCGTAAAATGCTGTATTGAAATGCCTTTCTAGGACTCATTGATTTTATCTGATTATGGTCAGTTGAAAAAGCCTTTTTAAACAATTTTGCCTCCAGTAAATACATTAAACGGCAAATTGGGATTGCAGGAAGTCACTTTAAGACCAAACAGTTTTATTATAGTCATTGCGAAGAATAATTGGCTCTATGGCAAAACTGTGATTTTTTTCCAATCGCCATATTGAAATATAAGAAATAATTGAAATGAGGAAAAATAACTGCATCAAATTTTCAATGGTATGCAAATAAACTGTAGATCGGAGACTTATTTCGGCATTCTTTTAGATAATCTCATCCAATTCCTAGCAATTTTCAGGAAATTCATGATTTATCGAATATATTTTACATATATTTTAATTTGATTTATGTTGTTGTAAATTCGCATAATTTCCGAGGCGCATTAATTTTAGGCTCTTATCGTGCAAATATTCACCATAAAAATAATTACGCATATAATTTGGAGAATAATACGCTGCAGAAAACACAATTTGTTTTGGATATTTTGCTATCAAACCAAATTTCCCGCAACACTAGACCTTTTTTTTTATTGCTGAATGAATCAGAAGAGCAGAGAATCTTACAAAGCATAACAACAAAAACCAACCTTGATTTTACTGTGAAGTTTGACAGCTGTGGCCATTTGGCCACATTCTGGTTTTAATGGCAGCCAATAGGTTTTATGAAGGTTCTCAAGTGGTCATAACATCTTTCACTAGAACATTTTCAAAATCTGTATGTTCTTATAAAGGTTTTATTAACTTGTTTTCACAACCGTCTATAGAGTGGGCCATTTTGTACGAAATTCGGCTTTAAAGAAGCATAGAGGAGGTGTTGGTAGACAAAACAGTTTTGAATGTAGTTTTGTCAACAAAGCCGGGAGGAGTGCTATACGGCTGGAATAAAACTAAAATGTTACTTGGGATGGCTGTACCTTGCCAGCCTCGCTTTCTGCGAGGAGTCTGCAGGTTGGCTTCTACTTGATCTATCCACCATTTTAACAGGGCTGTCGTCCGACAGTCTTACGACATGCCCAGCCCATCATAGTTGACCGATTTTAGTGGTGTGTACGATTGGAGGTTCTCCCAGCAACTGGTGCAATTCGTGGTTCACACCAAGGGCGCGATGGTTCTCCACTAGCAATGTCCACGTTTCGTTTCCGTAGAGAACTACCGGTCTAATTAATGTTTTGTAGATGGTCAACTTTGTAGTTCGGCGAACTTTGTTCGATCTTTGCGTCCTTCGGAGTCCAAAGTAGGCACGATTGCCAGCCATAATGCGCCTTTGAATCACTCTGCTGGTGTCGTTATCGGCGGTCATTAATGAGCCAAGATACACGAATTCGTCTAATACCCCGATTTCATCACCGTCGATCTGAACTCGTGGTAAGAGGCCTCCATTGTCTTCTCGTGAGCCTGCATGTATTTTGTTTTCAATACATTAATCACAAACCCAATCCTACCAGCTTCAGCTATAAGTCTGATGTACGTTTCCGCCATCGTCTCAATGTTACGTGCTACGATATCAACGTCGTCGGTGAAGCCAAATTGATGGACAGACTTCCTGAAGATCATGCCACTCGTGTCTATCCCAGCTCTTCGAATCACACCCTCCCATGCAATGTTAAACAACAAACACGACAATCCATCACCTTGCCGTAACCCTCTTCGAGATTCGAAGGGACTCGAGAGTGCCCCTGATACTCGCACGACACACATCACTCGATCCATCGTTGCTTTGACCAACCGCGTCAGTTTTTCCGGAAATCTCGATCGATTGTATCATAAGCTGATTTGAAATCGATGAAAAGATGATGTGTGGGCACGTTATATTCGCCACATTTCAGCAGCTCTTGCCGAATCTCGAAAATCTGATCCGTAGTAGCGCGGCATCCATGAATCCCACTTGGTATTGCCTCACGAACTCCTTTACAATTGGTGACAGGCGGCGGTATAAAATTTGGTAGAGCAACTTGTGGGCGGCGCTCAGTAGCGTGATTGTACGATAATTGCAGCAATCCAGCTTGTCACCCTTTTTATAGATGGGACACACTATTCCTTCCATCCAATCCTCTGGTAAACATCCCTCCTCCCAAATCTTGGTAATTACCCAGTGCAGCGCTCTGGCCAGTGCTTTCCCACCGTATTTTAATAGCCCACTTGGGAGTTGGTCAACACCCGCAGCATTGTTGTTTTTCAACCGACCAATTTCCTTCTCAACTTCCTGAAGGGTTGGGGTCGGGGTCCTGTCATCTTCTGCGCGTGTTCCTAGATTTATTACCGTGCCACTTTCGTTCGCTGTAACATTACCGTTCAGGTGCTCGTCGAAGTACTGCTTCCACCTTCCAATCACCTCACACTCTCCTGTGAGAATGTTGCCTTCCATATCGGCTAAACATATGCGCATATCGGCTTGTGGTTTGTAGCCTTAGCGCGAGATGTTCAACTTCTCGTAGAATTTGCGTGTGTCATTAGCACGGTACAGTGCTTCCATTGCTTCGCGGTCTCTATCTTCTCTCTGGCGCCTTTTCCTTCGAATAGAGTTTTTCCGTTCCACATTCGCTCTCGTATGGTGTTGCAGCATTCTCGTCCGTGTTACATCCTTCTCCTTCACGAACTGCTTGCATTCGCCATCAAACCAGGCATTTTTTCGAATCGGTACAGAAGTACCTAGTGTCACTACTGCAGTGCTACCAATGGCAGTTCGAATATCTCTCCAGCTATCCTCAAAAGTAGCTGCGCCCAGCGGCTCCTCCGTTGGTAGGGTTGCTTCTAGCTTTTGCGTGTATTTCTGGGCAACTCTGGTTTCCCGTAGTAGCTCAATGTTTGGTCTAGGCGTTCGAATTCGTCGCGTGTTGTACACCGTCGAGAGTTTTGAGCGCATACATACTGCAAACAGCGAGAAATTCTTCATACAACGTTATTTTATGCGTAAACTCATTGACAGATATGTGTAATATGATGTACGCTATGTATGATACATTGTAGCACGGAAGCTAAGTCCAACAGCATTGGGATCTCCTTTCTGTTAGACTTGATCAAACTTTAATAACCACTGATTGTCCTCATCATGCCATTGTATGAGGGGCTAAAAACGGGTGGCGTGGATCGATAGGCAACATCATTTATATGTTTCAACGCGGATTAAAGAATCTCCTTCCAACAACAAGATTGAACAATTGGGCATAAGAGCGAGCTATCTAACATGAGGATGCCCTTCTATTCACAAACTGTTAGCAACGGGGAGTCGGCATTTCCACTCTTCCTTTACAGAGTGCTTCAATCGGGTGGCCAGATGGTTCCTCCCATTTCCCTGTTTTAAAATCACATGTTTATATAATTATGTATATATTTCAATGAATGAAAAGTACAACGGCATTATTTTTATTTCTATATTATGTTTTGCAAGATTCATCTGACAACACGTTCTACATGAATAAAACTTAATCTAAACACACTAAACAAAGAAACTCAAACTCAGTAATCGTTGTCTAAAACTCTTAGTGCTAATACAAAAATCAAACAAACTGTCCACACTGTTAAACGTACAACACATTAAACGTAGTGGATCGTTCTGTCTATAATCGGTGCGTCTAAAACCTAGCCTAAGGCAATCAGTGCGTCTCAAATTACGGGGAATTACGTTAATGTTGAGTTGAGCCAAGATACTATGTGAATCTATACATCTATCTTTCCAGTTGTCGTCTTCTGCTCAACGTGTCCATTCCAAAAAGCCGGCAGCGATTCTGATACGGAGGATGATCGGTAGGATCACGCCATGGCAAAAAGCTTCAATCCTTGATGTCCAAATTCTAGTAAAAGGACTCCACACCACAGCAGCATACTCTAGAACGGATCGTACCAACGACTAGTACAACGCACGTAAACAGTATGGATCTCTGAATTCATTGGCAATTCTAAAGATAAATCCTAAGTTTCGGTTAGCTTTAGATATTACAAATGAGTAATGCTCTCTAAAGGTGAGTTTCGTGTCGAGATGTACTCCAAGGTCTTTGATCACGGACACTCTCTCCAAATATTCACCACTAATGTTGTAGTTCCATGTGATTGGACCTTTTCTGCGAGTGAATGACATCACCGAGCATTTGTTCGTACTGATGGTTAACTCGTTGATTCCACACCATTCCCTTAAAAACGTCAACTAATGATGGGACTCGGAAAAAATGCGACACTTTGTGTTGGGTGTAACTTTTTATAGTGTGGGTAAAAAATAATGAAATTTTAGGTAATACTAGTTTAGAGTGTTATGTTTATGTGTGCAAATCTTGGGCCGATAACCCTGGTCAGTCGCACAGATGGATCGGCAAAAGGCTTGGAATTCACCATTCTACCGTGTCCCGCGTTGTGAAGATGTTTCAGGAGACGAAGACCATCGAGCGGCGCGCTGGAAGCGGCCTAAAACCGAAAACGGAATACCGAAATACGCGGAAGATAAGGCAGTACTTTAATAATAACCCGAACTTTTCCACCCGAGACGTGGCCAAAAAGGTCAATTCGTCGAAGTGGTTCGTCCAGCAGACCATGAAGATGGCTGAGCTACGTGTTTTTAAGGTCAGGAAGGCACCAAACCGGACTGACAAGCAAAACACGGTGGCCAAATTGCGTGCGCGGAAGCTGTACCGTGAGTGGCTGGTCAAGCCAGGCTGTCTTGTCATGGACGACGAGACATATATCAAGGCAGACACCAAACAAATCCCCGGCCTCGAGTTTTTTGTCGGTACGTCCCGCATGGAGGTTCCGGAAAAGTTCCGGAAGAGAAAGATGGTCAAATTCACGAAGAAGTACCTGTGGTGGCAGGTGATCTGTTTGCTGCCCTTCCTCCGCTCTCACCGTGGTCCCACGCTGTTCTGGCCGGATCTCGGTTCGTGCCATTACGCCAAGCCTGTAATGGATTGGTACGAAGCGAAGGGCGTTAATGTGGTCCCGAAGGAGGCGAACCCGCCAAATACACCAGAACTTCGTCCGATCGAAAAGTTTTGGGCGATAATGAAGAAGAAGTTGAAGAAAAGCAGAAAAACATTCAAAACCGATGAAGCTTTGAAGAAAAACTGGGATAAATTGTGTAAGGAAGATGGACAAAGCCTCGCCCAAGATCTCATGAGCAGTGTTAAGAGCAATGTACGAGCATTCAGCTTGGGGGATGAAATTCAATAAATAAATAGCTTATACCTATATAGTTATTTAATCCCTGAAAATTTGAGAAGTATCCGATTTAAAATGAATTTTTGGTGATCATTTTTGTGTGTCTCATTTTTTCCGAGTCCAGTCTTTAGTCTATTGAGCTCCCGACAGTCTTCGATTGAGCTAACAATGCGATAAATTTTCAAATCATATGCATACAAAAGCCGACACCCTCGTGGACGTACAGCGCACACATCGTTGAAAAACAGGGAAAATAACAGCGGGCCAAGGTTGCTTCCCTGAGGAACACCGGAGGAGTTTGAAAAATAGCTAGACTGGGCTGTCCCAACTTTCACAGCCAATCGACGATCTATCAAGTAGGATTTTAGCCAGTTTACAAAGTCTGGTGCGGTTCCCATCCGTTGCACCTTTGCCAGAAGCATGATCAACACGATCGAAAGCAGCCTTCAAATCTGTGTATTTAGTGTCTATTTGAGCCCCATTCTCCATATTTTGTATGCAGTATAAAGTAAATTCTGTGAGGTTAGTGACCGTTGACCTCCCGGCAAAAAATCCATGTTGATTGCACGAAATGTGGTTTTTGGCTGCATGAAATAGCGTTTTATTAATTAGAGTTTCCAGCAACTTAGAGCCTGCACATAAAGATGTCACGATAGTTTGATACGTTTCCGCGATACCCTGTTTTTGAAAACAAGAAACAGAAAAGATTCCTTTCATCCATTTGGGAACGTTGCCATTCAAGGCAAGTATCCTTATTCTAATGACGTCGCCGGGCCTGATGCTGTTTCCATTTCTAGATCGATACCGGCCGATTCCGTTGCCTCCTTATCGAAAGCCCTTCTGTACTACCAGAACGTAGGAGGCATTAACAGTTCGCTCGCCGAGTACCAATTGGCATGCAGTGACGCATGCTACGATATCTACGCCTTCACTGAAACATGGCTAAACAGCAACACATTATCGAAGCAACTGTTCGATGACACGTACGATGTGTACCGACTAGATCGATCGCCGCTCAACAGCAACAAGAAATCTGGTGGTGGAGTCCTTCTTGCCGTGCGCTCAACGTTCAAATCTCGCCTCCTGAAGCCTCCCGAAAACTCAACGGTTGAACATCTCTGGGTGGCAATAACCACCAAAACCGGAACATTGTTTATGTGCGTTGTGTATATCCCACCTGATCATGTCAACGACAGCAGCCTCATCGATAAGCACACTCTTTCTTTGAATTGGATCGTGTCACAAATGGGACCCAGCGACAACATCGTCGTTGTGGGAGATTTCAACCTCAGCACGATTTCATGGCATGTCGATACCAACGGCTTCCACTATCCAGATACTTCATGTTCGTCATTCAGACCAGCATCTCTCTCCTTGCTTGATGCTTATTCTACCGCAAGACTTCGGCAAGTTAACGGCATTCCGAATAACAACAATCGTTTGCTGGATCTATGCTTCATTACTGAAGAACTGGGTCAAAGATGTTCTGTCATTCAAGCTCCGGCACCGCTTGTCAAAAGCTGCAGAAACCATTCCCCTCTGCTACTGACGCTGGAATTAAATCCTGAGTACAGCTTCCATGACAGCTTCGAAAATGTTTATTATGACTTCAACCATGCTGACTACGAGGGAATGAACAACTTTCTCGCCGACGTGGACTGGAACACGACTCTTGCAAACGGGGATGCGAATTTTGCTGCCTCGACTATGTGCTGTATTTTGCTTTACGCCGTCGATCAATTCGTGCCTAAGAAAATCAACCGTAAGCCTCCCAAACCAGCCTGGTCAAATTCTGACCTCAAACACTTGAAACGAGTTAAAAGGGCTGCTTTAAGGAGACACAGCAGATATCGCACCGACTCCACGAGGGCAAACTACGCTCGCGCCAACTACGATTACAAATACCTCAATAACAGCTTGTACAACGCCCATCAGTTTCAATTGCAGAGTCGTCTCAAAACGAACCCGAAGAGCTTCTGGCGGTTTGTGAACGAACAACGGAAAGAAACCGGCTTACCCTCTACTATGACTGATGGCACTCTTGAAGCTAACACTATCGTGGATATCGCCAGCTTGTTCCGTACGCAGTTCAGCAGTGTCTTCTGCGCAAAATTCTGGACGCCGAGAGCCTCGAATCGGCTACTAGCAATGTTCCCCGCATGTCTGTATTTGGCTCTGCCTTCACTATTCATAGTGATATGGTGATTTCAGCCGGGAAGCAGATGAAAACTTCAACTGGATGCGGTCCTGACGGTATTCCTTCAATTGTCCTGAAGCGTTGCCTAAACACGCTTGCTGCGCCCCTAGCTACGGTGTTCAATTTGTCTGTAACTTCCGGCGAGTTTCCTGAATGCTGGAAAGAGTCATTTGTATTCCCAATACACAAGAAGGGAAGCAAACGGTCCGTCGCCAACTATCGTGGGATTGCTGCACTAAGCTCTGTATTCAAGCTATTTGAACTAATTGTTCTCCAAAGGCTGGTCAATGACTATTCACAGACTATTTCTCCAGACCAACACGGTTTTGTGCCCAAGCGCTCGACGGCGACCAATCTAACCGTATTTACATCGTTCATCATGCGCGAAATGGAACGCGGTCATCAAGTAGACGCCATTTACACAGATCGCTCTGCAGCCTTCGATAAAATGAACCATCAGATTGCCATTTCTAAATACGGCAATATGGGGGTTCACGATCAGTTGTTGAACTGGCTCCGTTCATACCTGACTGGTAGAACTATGTCCGTGAAGATTGCCGATTACGCCTCATATAGCTTTCCGGTAACATCCGGCGTTCCTCAAGGTAGCCACCTTGGCCCATTCCTTTTCCTGCTATATATGAACGACGTGAACTTGGTCCTCAAATGCCTGAAATTATCCTACGCGGATGACCTGAAGCTGTATTACGTTATAAAATGTCCCGAATCAACAGAATGTCCTTAAATGTATCCAAATGCTCAACTATCTCCTTCGGCCGAAAACGTGCGATGTATCTTCACGACTACATCCTTCGAGGTACGCGCTTGAAACGAGAAACAACGGTCAAGGATCTGGGAGTAATGCTGGACTCCAAACTGTCGTTCAAGGTTCACATTTCGTATATTGTTTCCAAGGCCTCTTCGCAGCTAGGATTTATGTTCCGCTTCGCAAAAAACTTCAAGGACGTTTACTGTCTGAAGGCATTGTACTGCTCTTTGGTTCGCCCTTTCTTGGAATACTGTGCCATCGTTTGGTCCCCTTTCTACCAAAACGCAGTCCAGAGGATCGAAGCTGTTCAGCGAAGGTTTATACGCTTTGCTTTGCGACATCTTCGCTGGCAAGACCCTCGCAGATTGCCAAGTTATGAAAGTCGGTGCAAGCTCATCAACCTGGAACTGTTGGAAGGTAGGCGTATGGTAGCCAAAGCGTGTTTCATTGGTGATCTGCTTCAAGGAAATCTTGATTGTTCCGTTATACTGGATCTCTTGACCATCAACACTCGACGACGAAATCTCCGTTTACAACAGTTCTTCGTATTCCGGCACTCAAGGACCAACTACGGAAAACACGAACCTGTGCAAAGCATGTGCCGCGTTTTCTATAATGTGTTTGATTTTAATGTATCCCGTGATGTTAATAAGCGTTGTTTCCGTATATGTCTTTGTTAAGTTTTGTTAATTTTCGTATGTAATTTAATTTTTTAAAGGGTCATTGGGAAGAACATTTTTATCTCTTGACGAAAAAAAAAAAAAAAAACGTTGATTGAGCGATTGATTGATTGCAAATGGCTGTTATCGAAGCGCAGAGTGCAGTTACACACTTTTTGAACACAATAGGTGGAATAACATCCAGTCCTGGCTAACACGAACACTTTAGTTTATTGCTAGCATCATTGATGTCTGCTTCAGAAAAGACTATATTCTGTATTTCTAGTACTCCTTCAGCAACATTATTGAGGGCAGTGCTAAGGTGTTGCGAAGAAGCTATGTCAGGTTTGAAAACACTTGAGAAATGGCACGCAAATAGTCTGCATATCTCAGTGGGAGAGGTGCCCGTGTCTGAACCATAAGTCATAATAGAAGGTTGACCATTTTCCATACGTTTTTCGTTTACAAATGACCAGGAACGCTTGGGGTTACGCTTCAAATTATATTGCTTTTGCTGAACATACCGTGAGTATAGCAGGCGGTTGTAGTTCCTGTATCTGTTGCTGGCAGTCTGAAAGTCTCGCTTGATAATCAGGTTCCGGTTCTCGGAGTAATGTCGAAGAGCCCTGGCGCTTATCCGGTTCAATGTTCTCAGTGCTTGATTCGACCAGAGAGGACTCTGATTGGGGCTTGATGAGGGA